>CANXYI010214310.1:0-14059 GCA_948208565.1 Hura crepitans
TTAACTTTTAGATAAATATTACATTCCATCTTGAGGACTCAGAAGGAATAAACTAGAGAAACATATATGCATTCACTAAACCTACTACTCTTTGTATACCATATCTTATTGCATAGGATACTCATTCAATCATAAGTAAAAGATTTAATATACTAGATAAGTTACTAATCTCTTGCAAAATTAAATTCTACTTAGAATATTAAAAGAAATTTAAAATATTAAAAGAAATCACCAAGTTCCCTTTCCATTTGTTCTTATAATTCACATAACAAAATTTCAATTTGAATAGGCTCCTCAAATTTTTTCTATTTATGTATATATTTATGAATATGTTCACATAGATATGTCTTAGATCAATTTCTCTATATTAGATATAAGAAAATTTTGATTTATTACCTTGTTCCTCAATTCAAAGTACTTTACATACCGCTTTTAGGAATTTTTAATGATTAACCATATGTAACTAGCCAATGATAGCCTATAACTTCCTAATAGCAGGGATAAAAATTCTTACTAGATTATATGTATTAAAGCTAAAAATGATGTAGTCCTTAATAAGGATAACATTTAACTCTAACAACTTTCATTTTCCTAATTCATCCATCTAAACTCAATTCGAGTATCTTTCCTTATATGTTTCCTTAAGGCACCTTCTACCTAGACGAATAACCTAATAAGCATGACAATAATCAGAAGCTCATACACTACTCAAAGATTATGTTTCATTCTGTAATTTAAGGAAAAGAAAGTAGACTAACACTAGCCATCACTTCAAACCCACTAGCAATTCACGAGTTACCTTTAATTTGTTTTAAGTTAGCACTAATCTATGAAAAGCTTCGATTTTTAAAGCTCAGTTTCAACATAAAAGTCAATTCATTTACTTAATGTTATTATGGCTATTAATTACTACAAATTTTCATAGCAATTTAACTATCTCCTTTGACAAAAGTAACATCATTAACTCCCTCTAAACTTTAAAACATATGTTAGTGATTAAATTGTCAATTATGATTAGTTCTATTCCTTTATGCCTTATGTTATATAACCTTAACATTTATTATTAAAACTAATTAATGGTAGTACCATGTTAAACTTTACATGCTCATTAATAATTATACATGTGTTCATTAAGTTTAAAGTAGCACTAACCTAACTTGACTTTAATTCACCTTTGGATCCTCTTTCAACTTCCCAAGCAAAGTTAGCAGTTTGCCTAAATTGAAGAAATTTCCTCAATCTCCATTATTAGAAAAAAATTTCCACAAATAACTTTATTTCATGCATTCAATCACCATCACAAATTTGTAATTTAACATAAAACTACTCAATTGACTATTCAACATTTTGGTTTCCCTAACAGCCTACGACCTGAAACTAATTCCCTTTTTTCTCCATTATTTTCACTAATTTTTATAACTAAGGTTTGTTTCACTAATAAACTTTCAATTTGTTTATAATTAAATTAGATAACATTATGATATCAACTCATACCCTTTTAAACTGAAATAATTTCCTCCTTATTTTCCCTTTCAATTTCCCTTTAATTAACCTTAAATTCATTAGGAAAACCATGTTCTATCATGAATTGGTTCCATAAAAATTAGAATTATGCATAAGGCATTCAATAAGAACCAAATTCTTATCTCTTTGATTAATGAATTTTAGGTTTCCTATTGCTATCCTTCAATAGTAGGCCCTTATTTTCTTCACATCTCCTCTATAATTAACTTATTTCCACTATAATTTAATAGTTCAAGATAAAGATTAGGGACTTCAAATTCTAATTTTTTGCTTCTCTTGCTCTTTTGATCTCCTTATCTTCATCCATCTCTTTCTTCTTCTTTCGCTTTTATTTTATTTCGTAGATTTCCTAAAATTATAGAACAATGCTTATCTAGATGTTCATTCTTTAGTTCTAAAATCTTTTTCTTTTCTTTTTTACATATGCACACACACATATATATAAGTTTTATTTTTAATCTTTTTTAACTCTTAAATATATCTTAAATATCACTTTATATAACCCAAGTCAAATACTCTGAACTCCGATACCAACTCCAACTCTGTAATAGCTCTTCTAAGACTTCAAATGTAACACCCCTTACCCAATCCATAAAGGAATCTAATGATGAGATGTTACAGCTTATACTATGACATATTACCGAACTTATAAGCACATTTCAAAAATGTAAGAAGTGGGCCAAAAAGATTTTCTATCTATTAACCTTTGTAAATAATGTTATCCCTATGTAAAACTTTTCACTTCTTTCTTTTTTTTTTAATTTCTTTTAGTAAGTTGTAGCACTAAAAATCTAATAGCATAATAGCTGTACTCGGATACTACGTAAAATAAACCTACATAAAAACAAATGCTTATGTACATCTCATATATCTCAAACACCATTTTAAAGATCAATAGATCTTATATTCAATAGATTAATTGCATAAAAGATGCATATTACTTCTTATAATCTTTCATATCTTATAATGCATTTTGTACTTATATAAACAATATCATATGAGACATACACATTATATCTCTCAATGCCAATCATATTAAAACATTACATTTCATCTTAACCAACAACAACATATTACACTTGATAGAAATTAAAACATGAAATCTATTCACACACACACACATATAAGAATTGCCTCATACATGAACTCACACATAAAATGATTCATAATAATTTAAAATGCAATGATCTATATGCCATTCATCATTAGGTGACTTTGACTTCTACTATGACTGGACCATCTTTTCCTCACCTATCTGCTATCAACTTACATGTCGAAAGCAAAAATGACATGCTAAGCTTATAGCTTAGCAGCATATTCTAACCATAAAATATAAATACATAAAATAGTTTTAAGCTGGAACCTAATTACATATTTAAAATTTAAGTTAGTTTATACACAAATCATAACATTTTTAACTTACCACATACAATATTAGCTTAACAAATTCCTATTTTTTCTTATTACAACCCTAATACATCAAGTTTTCACAAAATTCTTGATATAAATGAATTTCATTATTTTGAAACTCACATATTAGCATAACTGTATAACTTATACAATTTATCCCACTTGAAAACATTTTATACCATTAAATAAATACATAACTCTATTCTCATGTATGTGAACTATTATGAAATAATACATCTACTATCTACTCGTGAATGAATTAAACTTCTTTTTCATTCATTAAATTGAAACTATTATATGATTGCAATTTAGTTCTTAATTACTATTATACACAACATACACCTTACTACTTCTACTATTAGATACTTACATACTTATAATATATAATGGAAAAAAAAGAATTTCAATGTACAAGTTATAATATCCTTAAATACCTAAATTTTCATTCAAACCTACATATTATCCATTTATAATATGAATTGCTTATATTCTAATTATTGATTTTTCTCTAACATAGATTATGTCTAGTGACATAAATCATATATCAAATATGTAATTAATTATATTTTATACATATAATTTACAAAAATAAAACTTATATCTTTGTTATTACATCATACTTCATATGCATGTTAGTGCTTTATTAGCATTAAATCATATCATTTATATTTATATATATACAAAATTCCTTTATACATAATAGAAATTAAATAATATCTCTCTTTAGAAGATATTAGTTATGCATTCACCTATCATAATCTCATGCTCATGTCCAATATGGAGGTAAAAATACATTACACATATAACCTGGTAATTATGTTATAACATTTTTATTATTTTCCTCATATGTTACACTATATCTTATTCTTATGCTTAAATCCATATTCCTACAAAAGTCAATTTAGTATATAGATACTTTATTGCTTCATTAATATAATCCAATAAGATTTAGTCCATTTCTTCCTTGGATTCTTTCTTATACCTAGATATATGGAGCAATAGTGCCTTTAAACTATCATCTTACGCAAGAGCATGTGGGGCAATAGTGCCTTTAAATTGTTGTCTAACCTAAAAGCATGTGGATCGACAGTGTGTTTAAATTGTCATCTTACCTAAAAGAATATAGAGTAATAGTGCCTTTAAATTATTATTTTACCTAAAAGCATATAGAGCGATAGTGCCTTTAAACTATTGTCTTACTATCTTACCTAAAAGCATGTAAAGCGATTGTGCCTTTAAACTATCGTCTTACCTAAAAGCTTATGTCTGTGGCACTTAAAGATACAAATTTGTAGGATATCCAAAGCTATGAAAACTGTCTAAAGGACATATTAAGTCTTAGGTAGAGATGTATCACCTTTTCATAAAATTATATCTCCCTAGTAAGACAATTTCTGATTAATATAAGAATTTCATGTTCATATAAGCTATATAAGCCCTTTACATACATAACTAGGTATCATATAGTGTTATTTTGACTTATATCATTAAAGCACCATACATAATCATTTGTGAGTAACCTTTCATATTTATTCTTTGATATATTATCATATCATTATCCATGCAGATCCATTATGCCTTAAAGGCCAATTTATCCAAAAATCATATAATCATTTCTATATAAACCATAAAGGCTCACTTTTTTATTCATGTATACACACACACACCCCCCTATAATAATTTACATATCATCATGCATACTTTTTATGCATATTTTATACATCATTATCTTTATTCAAAATTAAGTACTTACCTCATAAAGCTCCTATTCCACACTTAATAAACCTATAACATCTTATCTACACATTCAAGACAAATATACTTGCTTAATTCTTTAAGAAAAAATATGCCCATAACCTAAGTGATTTGCATTTTTATTGTTATTCATGACATTTCTTTTACAACTTTTCATGTTCAAACATGTATTCAATTATCTATACACTAACATGGAATCACTCAAAAGTTACTTCTTTATATAAAATGTAATGTTTACCCTCTAATAATAATTTACTTCTATATTAATCATAATTTATATATATCAAGAATCATTTTAGGTATGTAAACAAAAGAAATCACTAGATTCCTCTAGCAATCATGTTTTTACCCAAAAATAAATAACATTACCAACATATATCCAAGTTCTCAAACAAGTAATTTTTATGACATTAATTATATTCCAAACTTTATTTTTTGCATTTACACATAGGAAAATAAGCCAATTCTTCTTACACTCCAAGCATATATATTTAGGCCATAATAGATTAACCATCCAAAAATCCTTTTTCTTAGTATGTAACCATATATTTCCACGTTATTCATCATTAACTACTCATGTCATAACTCAATTTCATTGAGTCTTATCAGTAATGCTAAAAAAATCCCGGTGTTATGAATAGTACTTCCTCGAATGTGAATAGTGTTTCTCAAGGTCAGGTCACACTAATCTTACTATATGGAAGTATTAATTAGAACATAATTTTAGGTGAAATTTGAAGTCAAAATGAAATTATTTAGATAGTTAAAAATGACAATAAGTTTTATGGTAGTGTCACGTGAATAGTGACCTAGTTTTAGCTGAATTGTAAAATATTCAAAAGTTGCTCAAAAAATTGCTGGATTAATACAACCTAATACTAAAAAAATTTTAATTAGCTTGTTGGCACTAAAATTAGAATTTTAGAGATTGGGAAGTATTTTTACTAAAATCAAGCAACCTTAAAAATTACATTTTTAATATGTTTTTCATGATTTTTTAGCACAGATTTTTAGAGGCTATTGAGGTTTGATTTATGAATTTTTTATAGTTTCTTTAATGTCAAAAATAAGGCAAGAAAAGCTAAAAAAATGGTATAAAAGGGTTAAATTCTTGGTTAAAGGAAGAATAGTTCTCTTCTTCCTTAGACCAAAAAGCCGATGCCACCATCAAAGAGGGAGAAGCCATTTTTAGTCCTTCAAGCTCTATTTTTAGCCCGTTTGATGCCATCCGAGGATCAAGTCAACACCTTTACAACCTTTAGATGCCATTTCTAGCTCGAATTTCAAGAGAAAATGAAGGAAAAACTTGATTTTCAATCTCGATGAATAATGTCACGAAATTGATCAAGTAAGTTTTTCTAAATTTTGATAATTTTCTCTAAATTTTGATAATTTTCCCATGTTTCCTAGGTGTCCAAGAGCATTTCTATGTTTATAGTTTTCTATTTTATGCTTCGGTTGATTTTTTTTTTATGAAATTTTATATATTGAGTCTATTTTGGACAATTGCAAA
Organism: Hura crepitans; assembly: GCA_948208565.1. NCBI lineage: Eukaryota > Viridiplantae > Streptophyta > Magnoliopsida > Malpighiales > Euphorbiaceae > Hura > Hura crepitans. The sequence continues at coordinate 6,203 of CANXYI010214310.1, forward strand.
AATAGAGAGGATACAGGATAAAGGAAAGGTAAGGCCTAAGTGGTCTTTATGTGTGTCTTTTGATTCTAAAAGTAAGTGCAATCAAAATAATTTGTGCAAATTTATATATGCCCTAATATGTACATAATGTATAAATATGAATGTTTATAGATATTTGATTAAGTATACTTATTAATGGCATTTAATCATGTTTAATGACATTATGGAAGTGTATTAAAACCTTTAAAGATGTTAGAATGTATGATGATGTGATGTATATGGCTTACATGTATGTATGTGTATGTATATTATACATTATGCATGACAATTATGATGTTTGACCAAGAATGGATATATGTGCTTATATGAACATTGAATATGATGTTGAATATATGAAATAAAGCTTTTGAGGGCTTAGAGGCATTATGGTTGAATGGCTATTTGATGTATATATGTATGTATGTTTGCTTTATATAGGCATATGATGAATGGTGCATGTTGTTATAGATGTAAATGATCATGAGAGCTTGTATTAGGACTTGGATATAAATAAAAATACATGTAGCATGCAATGGGATTGCAAGGCTAAAGGGCCTAAATGTATGTATGTATATGTATATTCTTAATAATGTATGCAAAGGATGATTTATGCATGAGTTTGAATATGTTATCATGTACCTATGTGATAAGCCATGTTATATAAAGAAGTGAATTTATGATGCAAGAATAAGGTGATGGCCTATGATAAATTCATGCATGTGCATGTTTAATATCAATCATGATATGGATAATGCATGATCATATACATGTTTATGGTCATGAGAAAATTGTGTTGTTGAGTGTAAATAAGAAAATATGTATGATTACGCAATCCATGATGGCTTGGCCGAATGGTCTATGGTAATGGCCATGATGCATTTAAGGTAATTATGAGCATTTTGTGACATGATGAATGCCATGATATGGTATTGTGTTAAATGATCAATAATAATGTGTGAATGGGTCCTTATGTTTCTTATAGTTAGATACATAAAAAAAGGTGCATAATATAAAATCATTATGTTAATGTAATAAATGAAGCATTTTAAGAAGTCATAATAATGTATGATTTTGAGTATGTATGGGTTTATGCCTAAAGTTTCTTATGCTATCTTAGCTGAAGCATTTGCAAGATATGATGATGTTAGATTATGAGTTCATAATAGATGGCATTATAAATTGTCATTTTTACATGTCATGATGTAGTAAATTATCTTTAATAATATGATAAACTAATGATACTACTTTTCCTGATTTAGTCATTGATTAGCTAAATAATTTAATTAAAAGTAATATTAAGCAATATTAATAAGGCGAAACTAAAAATAATTTGTTAGAATCCTATGCAAGTAAACATCTTAGTCAGATAGGTTGACTGGTGAGCTAGGAGTTGTAGTAACTACTAAGGTACTTCGGTACCTCTGTAGCCTTTGAGTTATGATGCATGAACCTTCAAGTTCTTATGATGTCCTGACCTACAGGTCTAATGTATTGATCTTTAAATCTTATTTTTCTAACCCTCGAGTCTAATGTACGTTGATTATTAGATTTTATATTTTAACCTTCGAGTCTGATGTGTGATGACCTATGAGTTTATACTTTTCAAACCTTTGAGTCTGATGCGTACAGGGCCGAGGTGGTCCACTTGATACTCCATTATCCATAGTGTCTATGTTTTCTTGGATATGGGCATGATTAATGGCATAATTAAAGGCATAAATAAAAATGGATTCCATAATGCGTTATGTTTAGAATTATGCATGATGTTTCTATATAATTCATGATTTCATAATATGAAATGTTATGATTCTAGTCATATTTTAGCATATACACAACAAGTATGATTTATGCATATCATGTGATTTTTGGTATGTGAATAAATGGATATATTAATACATGATTTTTATGGCATAATCCATAAGTCATTTTAGTTACATCACTAAGCAATTGCTTAACACATTGTCTATTTTTGCAATGTGTAGGTAAAGAGACAATTTGAGTTGAAAGCCTTAGATCACCAAGTTATCAAAAGAAAGAAGGTTCTTTTGGTACATTTTGTATATGTAAATCTAAATTTTTTGACGTATAAATAAAAAGTGCTTATATAATGTAATTTTTTAGAATATAGGCCTAAGCTTGATGTAAATGTCAAATTTTGGATTTTTTTAATGTAACTTATTTTAAAGTTGATTTTGAACTGTTTTGATTGTATGTTGCTAAAAATTATGCATGATTTGTGATGCTATGTTATTGGTTTATTTGGGGTGATCAAGAGGATAATAAGAAATGTGAATTGATGTGAAAATGTTTTGTAGAAGTGCATTTTACTATGCAGGTTACTATTTATAATTAGGTTAGTGTCCCGATACAGCCTTTATGCTATCGGATTTTTGGCATGAAATTTTCCAATTGTGCACAAACTTAAGATTTTGAAATGTTTTTGATAACCCATATTTTTATGAAGACTTATTTTATTAACAAAGTTCTTAATCATGTTTTAATGAGTTAAGATGGTATAAGAGTTTAGGTAATGTGTTTGTGTGCACATTCCTTATTCGATTTTAACGATTAGATCAGGCAAGAGGTGTCATATTTGATGGTATCAGAGCTTCGATTTAAGCATTTTAAGGTAACAAATGAGTGCTTTAGTTTAATTTTATACATCACAAAATTTATGATATTGAGGCTTATGAATTATTCTCTTACTTATAGATTAGATGAGTGATCATGCACCTCACCATGATGAGGAAGTTAGGGGTTAGGCTTCTATGTTTATGGTATAAGAGTTAGATAGGGTTACATTTGTATCTGGTAGTATAGTGAGGCAAGTATCTTCTCTAGCGTAAATACTGCCAGGGTTTCTACAAGTGATACTACAGGTTTTGAAATAGGCTACAACTATTGCTCTACCACCAGCATAGCAGCTAGAGGTACCCTTATCTCTTTATAAGACCTACCTTGAGAGAGTCAAAAAAATAGAGGCTAAGGATTTCAAGGGTAAGGGCATTGTAGAGCTTGGGAAAGTAGAATATTAGCTTGATAAGACAAAAAAGATTATATGATAAACGAGATCAACCTCAGAAGAGAAAGTGATCTATGCAACATTTTTTCTCCAAGAAAAAGCATATAAGCGGTGGGAAGATTTGATCGAGTATAAGATAGAGAAAGAGCAAAGTTGGGACTTTTTCTTGTCAGAGTTCCATAAGAAGTATATCACATAAGATTATCTTGATAATAGGAGATAGTAGTTCATAGACCTTAATCAAGAGCACAAGTCCATTAGAGAGTATAGGAAGGACTTTGCTATTGTAATGTTCATAAGCCAAAGCTCTATGAAAAGTACCTCAGAGGCTTGAAAAGTGTGTTCGAAGTGTTAAGTCACCTTCACAAGGCTTAAGGCGGGGTGTATTGGTTATGAAACGTTGAGGGGCTTAAAAATGATGAAAATGACATAATTTATAGATTTAGCAGAACCAGTAAATTATTTTAGGTCAAAATCTAGTAGGTCGTAGGCTTAAATAGACTTGGGTTAGGACTAACTTGGGATATGCTCGGAAAGACCTAAAAATACCATATCTTACAAGTCAAAAATTCCCTTAAGACCATTGGTGAAGGAATTTTTAAATTTTGAGGTCATTTCCTATTTTTCTTAAATTTTAAGGTTTGCACGTAAATTAAGGAAGTTAGTTAACTATCCTGCCAAGGGAATTTGGCTGTGAAATTTATTGAGGGCCTAAATAGGATTAATTGAAGATTTTTTAAACTAAAGCAACAATTTTTGGAGGTCTAAGTGGATTTTTAAAATTTCTCAAAGTTTTCAGCTGAAATTGAGAATTTTTGGGAAACTTAGGTGACACGTGTCATCACTTGAGCTATCCATGCCCACTATAAATACCTCATTTATGCTACCTAAGCATCCAAGTGGCAATACCACTCACCACATCACCTTCCTCACCATTTTCTTCCTCCTCTCACACAATGCCTCTTTCTTTTTCTCTCCTCCATTTCTATGGCTTCCTAAGCCTAATTCAACCCTAAAATGACACCAAAAATTCCTTTAATGAGCCAAGAATGGATTTTTAAAGGGTTGGGAGGCTAAAAGCATGTCTAAAGTTCAAGAAAATTCAAGAACTATTAAGTGTACATAAAAGAGAGCTTGAAAGACAAACTTTGTGTATTAGTGTTTTTCTTCCCTTTTCATTTTATTTACTAGGGGATTTCATCATTCTAAGGATGCTTATATCTTTGGATTTTCATTTAGAGGTCTATGAAATTTTCTAGGATTTTTTTAAGGCATATAAGTGTGTATGTCGACCAAAGTGATAGTGGAGTGTAACAAGGGAATTGACAAGTCAAAAGTGTAGAGCAAGCCTTTAATTTTAGTGAGGTATGTGAATTTAATGCATTTGAGGCATGCCAAATTCAATTCTTATGTGTTTTATGTGGAAAACTTATATGGAATTAGGGGTTAAAGTGGTTAGTATATGTAGAATGGTGAATTAAGCTTGTATTAATGTTATTTATGTATGGTTTAGATGATTTGAGTGATGAATGGGTGAAAGGAATTAATGGAAGGGTGATGGTTCACTTTGGCTAAGAGGTAGAGTGTGTGTGTGTGAGTTGTGTTATGGCATGGTTTAGGTAGGCAATTGGTGGCTCTTAGTGTGTATGATATGAAATTTAATGGATTGTGTATGTATATGGTTAGAAAAGGAATGTTTGGTGGTGTTACCATGAGTGGCTGAGACGTGCCTTAAGTTGCAAGTTGTGTGTATGGCATAGTAACACAAGAAGTGTAGATGGGAAATGGTTTGTTAAGGATACAATTGTATGTATGTGTCATGAATTTGATGGAAAAATGCTTGTAGGCATGTGTTCATGGTATGGCTGAGGCAAGTTTAAGGCATGTCAAGCCTTAGGTTACATGATATATGGTGTGTGTGTGTGTATATATATGCTTGAATGATCCCATTGTATGTGGATACATGATTAAATGTGAACAAAAGCATGTATATGGCCATTAACAAGCTTTGGTCAAGAGGTATGTGAGGTAAGATAGGCATGATATGCATGTTATGGCAAGATGTATGTGTGTGAGAATGGTATGGCAATTTGAGCATGAAATGTGTGATGTGAGATTGGTATGAGATAGAGGAAAATGTGCCATGATAATGAATAGTTAGTGGTAAGGTATTAATGTTGAAAATTGAGCTAAAATATGGGTTGAAAATGGGTTGAGACAGAATTGTAAAATTGACCTAAAATGGAACTTAAAATGGCATGAAATTGGACCTAAAATTTAGATACTTTGTAAAACTTATATGGAAGGAATTTAAGGTCATTTTTAAGGCTATTTGAGATATGCAAATGGATATCGCTTTAGACCTATGGCAATGTGTGAAAATGGAGGCAAATGGCATGGAAAAATGCCAAGAAAAAGGCATGTTCTAGACCTATAACTATATACGTAAAATGTTAAAATGACCTAAAACTGTCTATGAAAAATAACCTAAAAACTTATGCACTATAAATGGCCTTGGATTTGAACATAATTAAACTTAAGATAATGACCTAAAGTAGACTTAAAGTGGACTTAAATATGTTTAAGGAAGTAACCTAAAATGGCATAGAAAAATAGACCTATAACTATCCAGTAGGACTAAAAATGACATGTAACTATCTAGGTCAAATTTTGACTGTCAAAATAAATTCATAACTGACTGTTAATCAAAGCTAAATATTATAAGATGATGATTAGTAAATAAATGGACATAAAATAAGGTCAGATGACCCAATAGTTAGACACCTCCTAGATGGGTTGACCGGTCAATTAGGGATTTACAATTGCTAAATTGTCGATAATGGTTTTCTAGATATTGGGAGGTCCACAGACTAATCCCTACTATCCTTTGGAAGTGTTTAATGGTGATATTGGATATTAGGAGTTTTATGGACTGATCCCTATTATCCATTGGAGTTCCTTACTATTGATTATTTGGATATTGGGAGGTCTACGGACTAATCCTTGCTATCCATAATGTGAACTATTGTTAATTTGCTTAAGATATTAGGAGGTTTATGAACTAATCCCTACTATCTTATGTTTAGTACTAGGAGGTTCAATTGAACTGATCCCTACTATCAGACTAGGCTAGTGCCATTGTACAACTTTTCAATTCCCTCTTAGTCTAGTGTCTTTAAGTGTAGTCTACCTAGTCAAGCCTATTACATTATATTAAATTAATGTACAGACTTGATTGATGTTAAATCACTGAATGATTAAATGGATTGGAGTTTTTATAGTGGCATCATTGTAATTAAATGAATCGAGAGACTAATTAATTGGAATTAATGTCACTTGCATGAATTTAATTTTTGCATTGCATATATATACTTATAGCCTATGTGTAGACACCTTAATTTTTAGGTGTAAGACTTTCTTATGTATTTGGACTTTGACCCGACCCAAAAAGCTCACGGTGTGACTCGAATTGTGAAAAAAATGGGAATCTATGTAGAAGCGAAGGGCTTAGGTAGATAAGCCCAAGCCCCAAGCCCGACACTGATTCCAATGGGGGTACAGGGGTGAAGCCCTTGTGGTATGGACCTATTCACCTTTTCAGGCCTATGATGATAACTAGAGACAAGCTCAAGCAACAAGGCAAGTAACTTGAAACCCAAGTCCACACGGACTAACATGGCATAAGTTCACACGTACTTACTACTATAAGGTCTGCACGGACTAACCCAACTTGGCCCAAAGCCCATAGACCAACATGACACAAGTTCGCATAGACTTACTGCTACAAGTCTGCATAGACTAACCCAACCATTCCTAAGTCCACGCAGATTAAGCCATACAAGTTTGCATAGACTTACTGACGTAAAACTTTTAGAAGTGTGAAATTCCTATTTAGGCACTGATTCCTAATCCTAGCAGAACTCTGAACGGGAAAGCCATTCATTAACCTTATAAATACCCTTCTTATCAACTTATTTGAGGGAAGAATGATAGAGAGGAATACACACAACACACAATTGAAGACAATTGGTACAAGATCCACTCTACTAGCCCTAAGCCATCACTAAAATTATTCTTCCAAAACCCAACCATCATCTTGTTGCTTAGTGCTAACTTCAAGGTAAGATCTGAGGCTCTTTTCATCATATTCATTCATTTATTTGAGTTGTTTGTTTAAGCAATGATCTCCCATGATTAATTGTCATGTGAGGTGGTTCTATGTAATCCCTATGATAATTATAGGACTAGGTTAATCTCTCAAATCGGTTTAATAATGTTCTAATCGTTCATGGAAATTTGTAATTGCATTACATTCTAGAATAGATGACTAAGTCCATGTGAACCTATTTTGAATGATAAAAGGTCCGCATGGACCTGTTAATTGGATATGTATGTAATATAAGGTCCGTACAGACCATGGTATGATAACAGTAATATTTTTGCCTTGTCCATTATATTTTAATGCATTCTTTTCACCATGTTAGCATGCCCTCATAACTGTATCATGTTGCATGATTATTATGTTCCTCAATATGCATGTTGTCAGTATTTTGGAATTAATGTAGGTCCGCATGAACTTCCTATCATGAGGATCATAGTCCACATGGACATACTTGCATCATTCCTATATATTATGCTATTTAGTCCGCACTGACTCCCTCTCACAAGGATCGTAGTCTGTACAAACATTATCTTTGATTTCTAGTTTTGACGTATATTCATATTTTGTCCTTGTTATATGTCATTTTGCATATTCTGTATTTGGTATCATTTAACCTCTTTCTTTGAGTTGTATGCAAGTGACCTATCTCATTAGA
>CANXYI010214330.1:0-10246 GCA_948208565.1 Hura crepitans
AAGGTCTGATATTTTTAGGTCCGTCTGGGCACATCCCAAGTCAATCTCGGCTAAAAAAAAGTTTTATTACACAGATGCCTTCCTTACAACTTACAATGAATTATTGATTCTGCTAAAATTTTAAATTTCAACTTTTTCATCAACTTAAAGCCCCTCAAAGTTGCATGACTAGTGCCATTACCTTAGTCAATGTACAAGTGACTCGGCAACCCTGACACACTTCTTGGACCCTATTGCACTATTCATAGAGCTTTAAATCACATGTGTTACAAAGCTATCTTGAATTTTCTTGCAATATAGGCACTTCTATGGCTTTTAACACGTTTACAAATCAATTCTTAACACAATTAGGGCATTTTTTGTGGCAATAGGTAAGGGAAAAGCTTGCTAAAATAGAGGGTTGAAAGTAAAAATGGCATCGAGATAGCAAGGGAAGAAAGTAGAAGAAAGAAGGATAGGTAAGTGATTGTGCCTAAGTGGCCACTTTTGTTGCAAATGGGAACTTCTATAGTGGCTGAGGTGGTATGGGTGAGGCCCATATGCCACCCGAATAACCCAAAAAGCTTAATTTTGGCAAAAACTTTGGAGAATTTTAAAAAATCACTCGAACCTCTAAAAATCATTATATTTGTTTTAAAAAATCCTCGATTAGTCCTATTTAGAGGCTCGTGAAATTTCACAGCCAAATTCCATCAACAAAATAATTATCCAATTGCCTCGATTTACTTGTAAAACCTCAAAATTAAAAAAATTTACAAACAACCTCAAAATTCAAAAATTCGTTCACCAATGGACTCAAAAGAATTTTTAATATTTAGGGTATGGCATTTTCAAGTCTATCTGAACACATCCCAAGCTGTTCCTGACCTGACTTCATCTGAGCCCATGACCTACTAGATTACAGCCTAAAATAATTTATTGGTTCTGCTAAATCTTTAAATCAAGTCAATTTCAATATTTGTGGCCCCACGAAGTTGCATGACTAGTACCCCTGCCTCGAGCCTCATAAAGGTGACTCGACAGTCTAAGAATACTTTCTAACCTCAGTGGTACTGTTCATAGAGCATTAACTTACAAGTGTTACATGATCTATGTAAAATGAGTTCTTGAGATAAGTATTTATATATGTTATTAAATGTATGGAAATGAAAGGCTAAAATTTATTATGGATGTAAGTTGAGAATATGAAGGTAAACATTAAGTTAGGAATATAAGCACTAGTATGCATTGATGATATAGACTTAATAAATAAAAACTAGATTAAAGTTAATGTTGTAAATATAGATAATTTAATATAATATCAAGATTTTATGTTTACTGGTATGACTATAATTTTGTGTAATGAATTCAATCAATTGTATGTAATTATGAACCAACATAAAAGCTAAATATTAGTTGCATTATCATTATAAAAGCTTTAAACATGTTTATGTGTATTTAAATATTTTTCATTAAATACGCCACTAAGCTTTATGCTTAGCACATCATTGTTTGTGATGTGTAGGTAATGGATAAAAAATCAAAGATCAGTCTCAAGCAAAGTAGTATGGACCAATGCGGCACTATCTTTTTGGTATAACTCCTTGTATATAATATGTCACATAGCATGTATAAAAAAAGGCACCCATATGTGATTGTAAGTATTAGGCCTAAACCAATGTATGTAATTGTTTTATAATCTTATTATGTACTCTATACATACATTTAAGTATGTATGCATGTCTATTTTGTGGATTAGATATTTAATGAGATTAAGATGTGAGAATTTAATGCTTATGAATGTTGAGAATATGGGATGATCATGAGGATCGTGTTCTTTTATATGATAATGTACGACGTATAAGTGTTATTTTTTACATACTACTATTTGGGCTATTAATATCAAACATTCGTTATACTACTAGATTTTAGACATAAGGATCACAAGTGGTATGAGTTAATCATGTATGAGTAAATAAATGAATACTTAAAAATAACTATATCATAGCCACATCTAATGAAGCTGTTAAATTATAAAGAGAAGGTTTTGAAAAATTCTAATTGTAATAAATGGAGTAACGGGTGTATGTCGCATTTTATTCGTGTCTAGCAATAGGATAGGGTAAGAAGTGTCACACATACAATTACTTTTTAAAAGAGGAACATTAGAAATCATTTAGAAATTTTAAGAACACAGGTAAAAACTTAAAACAAAGTCATCTCAAATCTTTTAATTGAAAACATTGAGTTTTGATGAAAATCCTACAACATAACGGCTATTTGAAGTTAAAATGAAAAAATTTTCCTATAAAAGAAAGCACTTCTATAATCTCAAATATTCTATACCAACTCACTAAATTAACATCATACATATATACTTCATCCTAAATAAACAAATCTATCAATTTTACTTAGCAATACGCAATCTCATTAACATTACATTACTATGTTCAAATTGCATACACACATGTACATAAATGCTTTCCATCATAGAATTCATTCCTTTACACATACTTTACAATCATATTACATAAAAGAGATATATATACAACCCAAAAAAGGCATTTCTAGATAGTTACTTATTTGCAATCTAAGGCTCAAAAGTTTAACATAAAATGATTATATAACATGTTCCATGATAAACACTTATTAAACTTATTTTATGCCATGTAAAACTATATACATACAAATTGAAGCTTTAATGTGGTTAATGTTTGTTATCCCTTTTCTTAATTTTGTCAACTATAGAACCTATGCAATAGGTAACTATATTATTGATAGAGTCCTTAATGGATACTTTTATCTTAGATAACTCTTTATAATTACCTAAGCTATAAGTACCAAAGAGATAATATACTCACTTTTGAAAACAACTCTTACACATACTAACATCTTATAAAAATTCATAAAGATGTAAGTATCATTGCATGATTTCATTAATATTCTAATACTCCCACATTCATATGAACATCAGTAAGTCACTAATACAAAGTCAATCAATACTTGAATACTTACATTTAACAAGCATGCTTAATATGTTATCATTAGTAACATCATGATCTTTGCATGTAATGTTTAATTATGTGCATAATATTACAATGCTCTTCAACATATGCATCACACACACTATATAGCCACATTAGCATATCACATTTTTTTTCAATTGTACAGTATTCATATCACCTATTTCTTCTTAAAATACTTTAATTTACTAAGATAAGGGACCTCAATAGTGCTTTCTAGTACATAAAGGTGGTACCTGAATGTACAATACAATAGTACCCAAAGAGTATGAGAATTAGTGCTAGCACCCACTAAAAGGTGCAAAAACTATAAAGTGGAAGTTGAGGCTACAAATAGTGGCAAATCTATAAAGTCCTTTATTTGGCATGTCAAACTATCATAGTCCATTTAAAACTAGGTAAAAATGGGTTTCTCTTATCCTTTTATAGTCTTTTTATACAAAATTCACTTTATGCATAACTCATAGAGCTCATTAAATCATTTCTATAATCTTAAGGCATTTGCCATATGCATTAAATGCCAAAACCTATATTTTCAATTTTACATAGGCATAATTCATCATTTTTCATAATTCTTATACATATATTGTATTTTTGCTTAGACATACTTACCTATGGGAGAAGTATGATATACATACTTGTCATGTAGCATTTATTCCATTTAACATGCATGAGAGAGCTTCCTTATGTAAAAACATCTCTCTTTTCACAATAATACAAAATTAACATTTATTCAAATAGACATCCTTTATCATGTATACATGATCAAAAGTCCAATTCTTTCATTTTATTCATTTTTTTATTTTAAAATAGCTACTCATATTAAGGGTTTACACACATAATAAAGCAACACTCAATATGAAGCAAGGATATTGATTCATAATGTAATATTTAGCCTTAAAATAAGATTTCATATTTCTATGTGAATACATTCGGCCAACTTAGCCATTTCTACACATTTTAGCCATTTATCATTTAAAAGACAAGAATTGAAATTTAACCATTTACATCCTGAGTTCAAATTTGCACTAACTATTAAAATAGCTTTGTATTTCATTTTGTTTTGCTTACACATGCATACAGCCTGACTAGTAATTTTTCATGACATGTCTCTTTAGCCATAATTCCATATAGTACTTGAATAATATACATTCTCATCCATTATCTTCACAACATACTTCACATAAAAGAATTAAATTCATAATTTCTCATCAAGTACGTAAGCATTTTTAGCTTATCATTGAAATGAACCTATCAACAAGCTTATCTCAGTTTTTAAGCATTTAATTAATATAATTCCATCCAATATTTTAGTTCATGCATGATTTTAAAGTTGAATCTATCTTTCTAAGCAATTCAACACTTATATAGTTATTTACAAACTTACTTTAAGTATTCAATTTATCAAATTCACATATATTCTTCATGTATGAATATCAATATAACTTAAAGCATTCTTAAACTACAATTCTCTAAAGAATTTAACATTAGAAGTACCAACCACAAGCATTGACTTATAGGAACTTTAAAATTCACTCCCTTACACTCAAAAAAATTAAGGACTTGATCTTCATTCTTTCTAATTCTATTTGGCCCTTAGAGGAAAATGCTTAACCTTCTACTTAAACTCTAGTTCTTTGTACTTCACCATATTTAACACATTCCATAAGCATTCCCCTCTTTAAAAGTCCCAAAATTCCTTTGAAAGAAGTAAGAATGAAGAAAATGTGTTAAGATAAGTTACCTCTATAGCCAAAATTTACCATAGAGCTTAACCTTAAATTCTAGCCTTTAATCCTTTAATATTTCATTATAATTGTTAGTTTCACATGTGTGTGTGTGTGTGTGTGTGTATGTATATTAAAGAAAAGATGGATTAATTTTTCAAAATATTGAAGAAATGAAGAAAAAAGGAATATATATATATATATATATATGTGTGTGTGTGTGTGTGTGTGTGTGTGTGTGTGTGTGTGTGTGTTTGTGTGTGTTGAAGAAAAGGTGGATTAATTTCTTAAAATGTTGAAGAAATGAAGAAAAAAAGGAAAGGAGGCTAATGAAGCATATGTTAACGAAGGATAAAAAGGAAGGAAGAAGAGAGATTTTTCTCTCTCCTTTTAAAACTTATCCTATTTATAAGCAATTTGAAAACTTACCTTTTTACCCCATCACTTCTCATTTTTTAATTATAAGTCCTTCTTTCACTACTCTTTAATCTTTCTAAAAGTTCTCTTTTAAATTATTTCATCTAAAATACCATTTTGTACATCCCTAAAAATAGTTATCTCATAAATATTATTTTCTTAAATATTAAATAAATAAAATCAAAAAATTTATCTAGGTAATCCCTTTTGAGAAAATTTAACATCTTAATATTTAGAGACGTAATTATGGAATTTTAAGGATGTTACACATAAAGCTTATGAGTGCACAGTTTTAATCTAGATTTAATGGTTGTACCCATAAATGCGTCATTACAGCTGCTAAGACCTCTAATGGTCTTCCAACTTATCCAAATGATATATAGCTAGTCTAAGCATACAAGGGTTTATTATTCATGTTTGATTACTTAGTTGCTTGATTTTTCATGGTTTCATAGCATACCATTAACAACACATAGCATTATCAATATGTTTGTCATCACTTCTTTAATTTGTGTTCATATATCATTTTAGGCCAACATAACATTACCTTACTTCTCAATTTATCATATCTTTATGTACTTAACTAAAACTTCTATACATGTAGAAATTATCCCAATTCATAGTCAATAGCATACTTTTTATGTCATAAGTTCATTATCAAAATATAGTCATGCAATCTCAACAAATATATTGGCTATGCAATTCTAATTTCTGAAATACTTATATACTGAGCACACAATTACACTTAAAAGAATCATGGATAAGTCTTTAAGGTTCATAGCATAATGGCTTGCAATTTAATTCCATTACTTCATCACAAAATCCTTGAATAAGTGTCAAAAGATTGGGATAATATTGCTTGATTAAATAGTACACAAAAGCCTTTGAAACTTCAAGTTAAAATCATCTTTTAAACACAATGAACATGCAATAGAAGGGGGTCATAACTATGTGCCCTTAAGCCTCACAATCGTAGGCCCTTTCATGGATAGACACTATTCATCTTCTTTGAAAGGGTTATGGCTATAAGACCTTTAAACTATAGAACTCTCATTATAATTTCTTATGAAAATGAAACACTTTTCACTCAGATTCATCCTAATTCAAGCCAAATTAATTAGAATCTTATTTATAATGATTCAATACTAGTTTGTTATCATTAATTTCTTAATTAACACCAAAATTCATTAATTAGTGAAGAAAATTCAACAAAATTGAATAAAAGGGTAGCATATTAATTCAAACAAATTTCACACAAAATTCATTACAATTCGACAAAAACTTTGAGGGTTTGATTTATGTGTAAACTCAAATTCATGTGAAAAACTAGCAGCAATCAAATTTGAACATCCAAAATCCCTTGTCTCATTACTCTTCTTCTCTCCTCTTCTCTCTCTTTAAGTTCAAAAAGTGGTAGCCAAAGAGAAACAAATTTTGATGACAAAGATGCATAAAAATTATAGCAAAGAAGAAGAAAAGCAATAACAATTATGCTAATGCAAGTACCTTGAACAAAGATGGAGAATTCTTGCCTTGAAAAACACTGTAAGCTTAGACGTAGAAGTAAGAAAAAAATGTTCTTTGTACTTCTCTCTTTCTATCAACATCCTTTATATATATGGGTGAGGATGGATGGCTAAAATCAATCCCTCTCTATTCATCAAATGGCCCATATTTGATCCAAGCAAAATTTCCCACAAAAGTTCTTTTCTTAAACCATTACATTATTTTAAGTCCTTTTTATCACTTGTTCATAAGAGGAAAAATTTATTCTCAATTATTTTTCCCTAAAAATATATTTTTAAAATATATACTAATTTTTGCAGCACTACACTCTTCATTCTCAGGTTGCACTTTTACCCCTTTAAAATCCTTTTTCTACTCTCCTTATGTTCTTGAATGGTGTGAAATAAAATTATAACTACATATAATCTAAATAAACTTTAAATTGTTGAACTTTAACTTTTTTCTTCTTTAAAAATATATCTCGTTTTATATGACACCACTCACTTGACCCACTTCTGAGTATTGATGTAAGAATGCACACAACTGATATCAAACATCCTTAAATCCTTGTTACTTAAAAGCTTTTTGAAAACTTGTTTATCATAAAACCTTATAAGCACATATGTTACAAGCCACTTCATAGGTTAAACTACTTGAGATCATGGTATCGAAAGAAATCTAGTAGCATAACAGTTGTTTGCTAACATTATCCCAAATAGTAACCTATAAAGAAACACACTTCTAAAGGTCTCATCACATCAATATCAACATTATACATATATCCAATCATTCATCATAATCATTATTCATGTATTATAATCTTAATCATATCCTTTAAGCAACATAAGACATATATTGTAACACCCGTATGTTAAGGTCTTATAAATAGTATCTTCTAGGGTCGAGTGATGTTCCCTGTGATGCGAGGCATCACCACAAGTCCTACAGGGGGTATATTGGTCATAAAACTTTGACAGGCCTAAAAATTGGGAAAACGAATGAATTTAAAAATTTAGCAGAACCAATAAATCATTTCGGGTTAAGAACTAGTGTATAAGGAGATAAAATGAGTTTATGTCGGGATAGCCCCGAGATGTGGTCGGACGAACTAAAAAATACCATACCCTAAACCTCAAAAATTCCAATGAGTATGATAGAGAATGAATTTTAATTTTCTAAGGTCATTAGATATTTTTTTGAATATTTTATTCTGGCACGTGAATGGTGCCAAAAAGTCAACTATTGAATTTTTGCTTGAAATTTTACATGGAGCTTAATTACACTAATCGAGGATTTTAAAACTAAAATGCAAATTTTTAGAGGTACAGAGAATTTTCTAGGAATTTTTGAAGCCAAAATTGATATAACATGAATATTAGCCGTTAGATCGCCACGTGTCACGATCCAAGGTAGCCACCCATACCTATATGAGGGGTTAAACATGTAAAATAGTCACATATGCTAAGAGGTCTTCTTCAACCTAGAGAAAAACCCTAGGTCGACACAAATTTTCTCTCTTCTCTCCACTTTTTCTTCAATTTTCTCCCTCTCTCTTCTAATCCATAGAAAATTTATATGAAATCAACCCTCCGTAGTCTTTGTGTAAGTTTCCCAAACCTTTTTTTATATAGGTAGACTAAGGTATTCTAAGAATAATCATAGTTTTAGTTTTCAATTTAGAGCTCTAGATAATTTTTAAGAATTTTTCTGAGGAAATGGTGTATGTTAGGTATCAAGGATTCAAGTGAGGGAAAATCAAGTTCACAAGACCTAAAGTGGTGGAAAAAATGGTGTTTTCACACCCTAGGTATATGGAATAGATTCAAATTTAATATGTCTTTGTCTTTGCCATGGTTATGTGTATGTATGTTGCATGGAATTGCTTGATTATGGTGTATGCATGGTGATAAGCTAAAATAGTGTTATAGTTATGTTAATGTCATTAAAATAATATGTTTCGTATGTTAGATTTGGAAGAAATTCACATAGATGTGTGTGTGAATGTGTTAGCCAAAATGTGCATGTAATGGTGCATGGCTTATGTGAAAAAATATATGGTATGTTATATGAGGAAATGGCATGTAAATGGAGTGTACAAATCACAAGTGAAAATGAATAATAATGGTATCTTATTTGGCATGAAAATGTGATGAAATAGTAAGGTATTTGGATAGGTATTATGACTTCAAATGTAATGCCCGTGTATCGGGGCTCTAAGAACAGTGCCCAAGACCCGAAAAAGGGCACTTAGTGTGTCAAGTAATTGGCATAAGACTCGAAGTAGGGCACATTTCCCAATAAACTTCATAGGCTTAAAAAAGGGTGAAAATGACTTCAATAAAATTTTTAGCAGAAGCAATAAATTAATTTGGGCCATACGCTAGTGGGTCATAGGCTCAAATCGAGTTGGGCTAAGAATGACCTGGGATGTTCCTAGACGGACTCAAAAATAGTGGACTCTAAAGCTCAAAAATTTTACTGAGTCCAATGGTGAAGGAATTTTTAGAATCGGAGGTTGTTCGCAAATTTTTGCAATTTTCAAGATTTGGTATGCAAATTGAAAGAGTTTGAAAACTATCTTATCAAAGGAATTGGGTCACAAAAATTCATTAATGTGCAATTGGGATTTAATAAGGAATTTTAAAACAAACAGTGCAATGTTTTGACATCGTTTGGAATTTTTCAAGTTTTCAATGAAACTGCAATTTTTCTCGAAATTTTGCTAGCCTAGTTTCTGAAGGAATTAGGTCGTGAAACTTTATAGGGCTCTAACTAAATGTATTTGAGGATTTTAGGAACAAATACAACAATTTTTAGAGGTCCAACCAGCAGCAGAAAAATTTTTGAATTTCTATCGTGCACCGAGTTGCCGTAAAATGCTCGATTTTTAATTCGGATACTTCCCATTGGAATTTCTTTGCAAAAAATTTATAGGCGTGAAATTGGGGTCAAATGATTAATTTATGGACAAACAGTGTAATTTTTTTTTATGATTGTGTGATTTTTAAAAAATTCCCGAAATTAGCAGCCCCTATGTTCGGGAATTCGAATTTTGGGGTGCTTGAAAACTCTGGAATGTGAACCGAGGCTACTCCATATATTTCCAACAACTTAAAAATGTGGCCAAGTCCTTAGAGGACACCTAGCACACTAATTTCCTCCCACTGCACTCTACTTTTCTTTCTTTTCTCTTTCCCTTTTCCACTTTCTTCTCTAGAAATACTAGTTACATTTTATTTTTCCTCTCCCTTGTTCTAGGCTATTTCAGCCAAAAATTTCCCTTAATAAACACCTAAAATTCAAGCTAATGGAGGGAGAAATGAAGTTATGGGAGATAGCTAGCCATGGAGATGGCTAAGATGCAAAAAAAATAAGGGAAAAGGGTAAACTCCAAAGGCAGCTAGGGGCTAGAAATTTAGAGTAAGTAACTCTATAAATCTCTATTTTAGGGGTCTTTGAATGGCTCATTCCCTTCCCAGGCATAGTCATAACTTTAGGATGATTAAGTGTGTTGTTTTTAGTGTTTTATGTGAGGTGAAATGATGAGGATAGCAAGAACTACCAAGTTAGAAAGGAAAGAGGCAGTTGAGGATG
>CANXYI010214425.1:0-12516 GCA_948208565.1 Hura crepitans
AGAAAAAATTTAGTTAGAAAATCTTTAGGATAGGTTACTAATGGGGATATCATCAATACAATACTCAGAAAGGTTAAAAGAATAACATTTAATAGAAGCACGAAGATTTAAGACATTGGGGGCATAAGGATGGACTAACAAAAAGCTACTTACTGATTTGAAAAGCTTCATCAACCTAATTGATGTGAGCTTCAAAACATGTCTAGCCAATTTAAAGGATGCAAGTCTAGATCTAATTAATTAGAGATAGAATGATTAGGTCCCAAGCTTTAACCAAATGTGGATAAGCTAAATTAATAAAAAAGATACAAGAAGAAGCTCTCTAGGTTGAAAACTCATAAAGGGCAGACTAGGCAAAAATTAAAGCATAGCTTGCTATATTAAAAACCCACAAAGGGTGATTTAGGAAGCAATTAAAAGTGGAGAGAAAAATATTTAATTGGAAAATCTTCAAACCAGTTAATAATAAGGGTACCATACTATGCAATTATAAACATTTGCATGCTTTATCACTTGTTCATCATAATCATTCATTCTTTAGCCACACATGCTTAAATGCTCTCCTTAATGAATTGACATTTTGCCTCACCACCTTTATGGCATATTCCATTCAACTTACTCCTCTCCTCCTTCATGGAATATTTCACTTCCTTTCTCTACCTTCTCAACATTTCATTTTAACCTACTTCTCTATACCTTCCCTAACCTTTTCATCACCTTAACTTGACCAATTTCTTTATGAGACATCTTAGTCACATTATCTCAACCTAGCCTACCACTTTTCCCAAACCCAAGTTTTTGTTATGATGAGTTTGAGAGGAAAGTGATCTCAATAACAAAAAAAGTGTCGGTTCATGCATTTAAAAAACAAAAAAAAAATAAATTTACACACTCACATTCATTCATATATGAAAAGGTTCCCTTTTACCCATACATATATTTACCTTTGTCATTTACTCATCATAAGAAAACAACTATTCATCATTCAACATACATGTATTTAGGTAGCCATGTAGTCAATAGATAAATATTCATATTAAATCATTCAATCACCTCATTCATTCATGTTTCCAAGATCACTAATCTAGGATAGGGTAAAATTCATTCGTTCAAGAGAAAACTAGGTCACCATATCACTAGACACATGCATACATTTGCACATGAATTCATTTACACTCATTAAGTAGCCATCAATACATTCAATGTTAGTCACATACTTCAAGCACATAACATATATGCACATACATTATTCATAAAGTGTAGCATATTCATTAAAAATAATTAGGTACAAAACATTCATTAGGCTTATATGCATCAATGCAAACATTTATACATCATTTGGCATAAGCATCTTATCCAATCGTCAATTATATGGCTCACATAGCATAGAAACACAAAGGACAAATACCATGTATGTGTGCATTATTTAGGATAGAATTACATTCAAAAGTGCTCATTCATTCACCACCCTAGGAAAAAGATATCCATTATACAACTGCCTATACATGCATTCATCATTTATTTATATCATCTAAAATGCATTATTCATTGGACCATAGAATGGATGCCTCACCACATCCCCCCATGCACATTTATAATACCTCATGCATTAGTCACAGAATCTAATGGTCACCTAAAGGGTATTAGATACAAAACATTTATACATTAGTATATTCACCACCTTCATGCTAAGTATTTTTCATGCTTTTTCATAATATATGCATGCATTAGTGTAGTTAATAAGCATACAAGCACACACACCTCTACATACATACAATATGTACTTATCATTCAAAGCAGTGTTCATTCATCATTTATTTAAAGTGAATTAGGCATGTGCATGTGCATCCATCCATCTGTATTCATAACCTAACCTCTATAGCATTAGTGTTGACCATTTCCTAACATCCATGTTACAAATATGCTCATTAAGTTTACATGCACATGTTCACCTGTGCATTCATCTCACACATAGTTATACATAACATTCAAAATAATCTCATGTGTGCCTTTACCATTTGATGAACAAATTCAAATACTTATGGACTTTAAAGATATATGTACATATATACACATAAGCTATGGTTAGTATATGTACATGTATATATATAAGCTGTAGGCCTTCTTTACTCCTCCTCCTCACTCTTGGTATCCTTATCATTAGAGGAAAGCACTAATTTCTCAGTAGTTTTTAGCATCCATAGCTTTCTTTATATAACTCGAAGTGAGGCCACTCTCTTAGTCAGCTTATTTTATAAAATAAATGAGAGATCAATACATCTTATACATACCATGCATGCACACACACATAACTAATGATTGTAGGAAATAGCTTACTATGAGGACATAAGTCTCATTAACCATTGCTCACCTAATAGCCTCTACTGCCTAAGCTATCCTCTTTACTGAAGCCTTTCTAACCTATCAAAAGTTAAAGCATGAAGGTTATACACAAAGAAGTTAACAAGTCTATTAATAATGCCAAAAGGGTATAAAGAAAGTACCATAGTAGTATTGGCTAGATAAAAAGGCACAACCTAGCTGTCCTCAATCCTAAGGCACATAAAAGTCAACTCCCCATTAGTGCTATAATACATGTTACTTAGCTCAGGCACATCAATGAGTGTCTTAACAACCTTGCCAGGCATTGATTGAGAGTTAGTAATAGGAGTTGAGGCTTGACCTTAAAGAGCATGCATAGGAGGAGGTAAAAATTGAGGCCTCCTAGAGCTAGAAGCTATCCTTACTCTCTTCATAGATAAGGAAGGCTTAGTCTCAAAAGTATGTGCAGAACCCTACACTCTGAATAAAGTTAAGAACCATACTTAAAAGATTAGGACAAAAACAAGAAGTATACCTAAGGAGTAGGGCCCAAAGTGTAAGAGGCAGCAAGTAAACAGATGCCCAGGAGGGGAAGTCCTCCCTATCAAATTCTACCAAAGTATCTTTTGGGATTCTAGCTATCATCCCTTGCACAAACTCTAAGTCATCAATATAAATCCTAAATAGCATTAAGTTAAGAGGACACTAAGGAATATGGCATGTGTTAGAGCCTATGTGCTAGCTCAACACCTGCTCTTATAAGAACTAGGAGTAAGCCTCAGGGAAGGTCAACAATATCCTATATAAAGATAGCTCTCAAACAAAGTGTAGAAAGTCAGGCATCTCCTTTAGAAGTAAGACCCATTATGCCAAATCAATATGAAAAATAGATTAGTAAGCATTAATTTTATAATGAATGAACTAAATCATTAACAGTGCATTTACATGTGCAAGATTACTCATATTAGACCAAGCTCAAGAGTTAAGGTATTGTCGATGTTGATTTTTAAGGCCTTAAAGCTAGCCAGACCCATCTATCCTTTATCGAATATCTACAAGGAATATCTAACTCATAAGATTGAGGTAACAAATGAAGCTCATATGTCTAAAGCAATGAAAAACATTGTGCAAAGTTAGATTTTAAAAAACCTTAGAAAATGGGAAAATGGGTCAAGATGATTACTCATTAGAACACTTAACACGAAGCCTTGCACAAATCGATGGTTCTTTTTAGTTCGAGTAGCCATGTCCAAATGCCTGAACATCTAGCCAATCAAAGAACAACACTAGTTCTAAGAGCCAATACCCTCAATCTGCTCTAAGATAGGGAGGAAGCTCTAGCTCACATTGTCATTAGCATTAGCAAATAATATGGTGCCCAACAAGTATAGGATGAAACATCGAGTGCATTAATCATCCTCAAATTGACTAGATAGAGCTATATCTATCCACCTCTCACATAAATCAATGCAACAAATTCTCCCTAAATGGTCTTGAGGCACCAATCCTAATAGATTCCTCACCTTCTAGAGCCAAAGGGGTGGATAATAGTAGCAAGCATTGAAAGTAATGGCCCTCCTTATGCAAGGCACTCTAGTGATGAAGGCCTAATAAAAATGGGTTATAGTTAGCTCCCTAAATGACATGTGGAATGTGTGGGAGGTATCCATTCACCTATCTAGCAAGGTTTAAAGAGCCTGTAGATCTCGATGAAAGTCCCCTCCTACTAGGTGGTTTAGCCATAGTACCTCCACACTTGAGATGTGTCTACATAAAAAAGGGACGACACAAGTAAGTATGCAATAAAATAATAATAACTACCTTAAGACATTACTGTAGTCCACATAGACTTAGACCACCAGGTAAAGAATCCACATGGACTAAGAAAAGATAGAACCCAAAATAGATTTTGGACGGACTAAAGATAGGCAAGATTTGCACAGACCTACATAAGCACATATAAATTCACAATCCCATAGAAAATTTAATAGGCAAAAGGATATAAACATGCTTAAATAAGTTTGCATGGACTTAACATCACAATAAAAAAGGTCTGTATAGAGCCATAACAACACAAATAGTTATCTGTATGGACTAACTATCTTATCTCATGTAGAAAGATGCAACACAATCTCCTAAGGCATCTAAAAAATCAAACCAAATAAATTCATATAGACATACAAAGGCCTGACCCACTAAAGCCTGCATGGACTAGAACATCTAGAGGCAGAACCCAACAAGATGAATAAGAAAGAAAAGGTAGCAAAACTCATAATGGCATAAAGAGGACAAAGAAACTAACCTATAGGTATACTTTAAAGTATGCGTGGTGGGTAAAGTCTGCTAAAATCAGTGTTAGGTTTCTAAAGTGGATTCTATTCACTAGAGAAACATTCCTTAGATGGTTGATTGACATTAGGGGGAGGAAACCCTCTAAAATGGGCATGGAAATATCTATTACTAGAGGAGGAGGCAGAGAAGCCACCATGAATGGTAGCGCCAATATTGTCAGAGTTCTTTTGATTGCTACAAAATCATCAAAGGAAAAGGAAGAGCTAGAGGAGTGTGAGGAAACCATCGGGGGAGTTCTCTTTAAAAGAAACTGAGAGAAAATCACTCAAAAACATAAAGAGGTGAAAAAAATAGAAGTGGAGGAGAAGCAAAAAAATCGATAGTTTTGAATATATTACTAAAGTCTGCATGGATTTATATAGGGCAAACCATCATTTTATCCATATAAACTTAGGCCACAACATAATTCCCCTAGGCCCTTAGTACGAATCATTTTTGTAGACTTATTTTTGAAACTAAGTTCACACAGACCTTCTCACAAGCGGGCACACATTAAGTCCACACAGACTTAGTTTAGGGTGCTCGAAAACATGACTCTAAAAGAGCATAAAAATAATCAAGCTAGTGACAGAAAGGGAATAATGAACAAAAATTAACAAAACTTTTGCATCTAAACTTGAAATTACAAGTAAAATTAGCTTTAAAAACTAAGTCAATCATTTTTGTTTAATATACCTATATATGCTTTTTCAATCAACAAAAATCAGTTTTGAGTTAACACTCCTCAACATCAATAACAAATGGGCCAATAAATTTGTTTTATTCAATTTTTTGACTAATAAAATAAATTTAATCCTCATTTATTAAAAAATTAAATTGGTTAATATATTTTCATTTAATTTTGAATTAATAAAGTAGATTCAGCCCTAAGTTTAGCTAAATTACATGTGTCTTTGTCCATATATCCATTTTCTTTTCATTTAGAAAATGTTTGAATGATCAAAAGATATTTTATTTAACTTATTCAATTTTTTTTCAAACTAATAGGTTTAGCCTTTTCTTTTAATTTTTTTCAAATAAATCAAATTATTTTCATGATGAAATCGCCAACAAATTCAATTCAAAAGTTATTTTGTCAATAAAAGTTAGAAAAAGAGAAGAAAAAGTAATGATGGAGGGGAATTAACCTTCCAATCCATCCAAACAACTAAGTGGGGTTTAGTTATCTCGAACATCAAACTACCCCTTTCAATCCATTTTTATCTAGCAAAATTGGCTTTGAAAATTATTTTTATTAGAAGTATAGCATACCAATAGAGTTAACAATTAGATAATTATCTTAAGAAAATATGGCTTGCTTGCCTTAAGCATCATTCCCACCTCCATTAAAGAAAAAACAAATAACCCTTTCATATTTCCTCTTTGGATTCAACTTCACATTAATTCAACATTATTATCACATTTGAATTCAACTCCATATTAATCTAAACATCATTGACATGTGTTCTTTTTTAGATTTAACTTTAGGTTAATCCAATAGTATCACACCATCTTTTTTAGATTTAGCTTTAAGTTAATCTAACACTTCAATCACATGCTTTTCTACACATTCAACTTCACACTAATCTAATATTTTTATCCTTCTTCAGATTTAACTACATGTTAATTCGACATTATCATCACATTTTCTCTTCGAGTTCCATTTCACTTCAAGTAATCCAATCTTTTCAGATTCAGCTTAATGCTCAATCTAATATTCTCAAATTTAGCTTAATGCCCAATCTAATTTCCTTGAATTTAGCTCAATATGCAATCTAATCTTCTTGAATTCAACTTTATACCTAATCCAATCCTTTTGGATTTAGCCTTACAAGCAAGTCCATCCTTTCAACTTTAGCTTTACAAGCAAATCTAATCCTTTTGGATTTAGCCTTACAAGTAAATCCAACCCTTTAAGATTCAGCCTTTTAAGCAAATCCAACCCTTTAGGGTTAAGTTTTACAAGCAAATCTAATCCTTTAGGATTTAGCCTTACAAGCAAATATAACCCTTTAAGATTTAACCTTGCAAGCAAATGCAATCCTTTTTAATTCAACTTCACAAGCAAATCTAATCCTTTCAGATTTAGCCTTATAAGCAAATCTAACATTTTAAGATTCAACCTCAGAAGGAAATTGAGCCCTTTAAGATTCAGCCTTACAAGCAAATCCAATCCTGTCAGATTGAGCCTTACAAGAAAATCTAACCCTTTTAGATTTAGCCTTATAAGGAATTTAACCCTTTAGAATTTAGCCTTACAAGCAAATCCAATCCTTTCAAATTTAGCCTTACAAGTAGATCCAACCATTTTGGATTCATCCTTACATGCAAACTGTTTTGGATTCATCCTTACATGCAAATCTAACCCTTTAGGATTTAGCCTTAAAAGCAAATTCAACCCTTTCAGATTTAGCCTTACAAGCAAATCCCACCATATCAAATTCATCCTTACAAGCAAATCTAACCCTTTTGGATTCAACCTTACAAGCAAATCTATTTCTTTCAGATTTAGCCTTATAGGAAAATCCAACCCTTTAAGATTTAGCCTTACAAGCAAATCCAACCCTTTTAGATTCAGCCTTATAAGCAAATCCAATTCTTTAGGATTTAGCCTTACAAGAAAATCCACTTTTCACCTAGTCAAACCTCATCGGTTAAACAACCTTAGGTATGATCAAAATTATGCAACAAGTTGGTTGGGTTGTGAAGAGGCAAAATGGCAAAATCAAAACTTCCAAGTAAAGATGCACTAAGAGCTAGTCAGATTTTCAATTCACCTAAAGATTGGTAGGCACCCATATTCGGTGTAGTTTATCTTCACAATATCAATTCTTTTTTTGAAAGGAAGATTCAATTCAGGTCTAGCTAATTTTTCCTTTGATTAAAAGGTAGGCATTCGTATCCGATGTAGCTTTGCACCAGGTAAGTATCTCTAACCTAAGTGCTTTGATGTGTACTATTGTTTTTGCATTTTCATAGTAGTCACTAAAGTGGGGGCAACTATAAATAACTGGATTTTAGGCCTATAATGATAGCTAGAGATAGGCTCAAGCAATAAGGCAAGGAACCTAAAACCACTATCCATATAGACCATTATAGTGCAAGTCCAGACGGACTTGATGCCATAAGGTTTGCACCAATTAAAAAGCCCCAGCATAGAATAGATGAGCCCATAGCCCATAGTTTACTAGGACAAACCAAAGCCTATGTCTATATGGACTAGCATAGAATTGGCTTAGAGGAATAGGGCCCTTGGCCCATGGCTTGCAAGGGTAAACTAAAGCCCAAGTTTGTGTAGACCTACCATTAAAAAGCTTTTAAAAACTTAATCTTCCTATTTGGACTTTGAGTCCTAATCCTACTAGAACTCTCTCTTCTAGATAGGAGAACTACCCACTAAACCTATAAATACCCCTTCTAAGATGAGAATTAGGGGAGACAAATTGGAGATTTCAAACCCATAATTTCAAGAGTCTAAGGTGTTGACTCTGAAGTAAGATTCACTCTACTAGTCGTAAGATCGCACTAAAATTATTAATATTTCTAAAACCTAACCATTGTCTTGTTACTTAGTGCTAATTACAAAGTAAGATCTGAGGCCCATCTCTTGTTTAATCTTTATTCATCATATTTTGTGTCATTTCTATAACCGAGGATCTCCTGAGATTAATTGACATATGACGTGGTTGGATGTAATCCCTATATCGATTAGTAGTAGGTTAATGTTTTAAGCTATTTTTTATCACATTTAATTATTCATTAAAAGAATGTAATCATTTTGGAATTGAAACTTAAATTACACTGACATATCTTAATGCATGATAAGGTCTACATGAACCTATTGTTTACATATGTGCATGGTATGAGGTCTATATGGACCATTGTTCAATAATAATCTTATGTTCACTTTATGTGCTCTATTTTGATATATTCTAACATATGATAAGGATCTATATTTATGCCTTTATAATGTTGTATAATAATTCTACTTCCTAATATGTATGCCATTGATATTCTAAAATTAATATATAGTCTATACGGACTCCCTTTCATGAGGAATATAGTCCACGAGGACATGTACTCTAAAAATATGTGTTTCATGTGAGGTCCATATTGACTCCCTTTCATGAGGAGTGTAGTCCACAAGGATATATGTTTTGGAGAATATATGTTTTACATATGGTCTGCACGGACTCCTTTTCATAAGGAGTGTAGTCCACATGGATATATACTTTGAAGATATGTGTTTCTTATATGGTTTGCATGAACTCCTATTCATGAGGAGTCTAGTTTGTATGGATATGTGTTTTATGCGTACGTATTCTTCCTCTTAATCTGAATGAACTCCTTTTTAAAAGGAATGTCATCTGTACATACACTTATTCTAAAATATAGTTCTCATGAATATTGTGATGAATTTATGTTCTCATTTTTATGATAATTTTGACATCTTTTTAGTTATGATAGTTATTTAAGCATATGCCATGGGCATTTATACATGTAAACTTATTATACATGTTGTTATCATTCCATTTGGTACTGTTATTAGGTTTTTATGGACTTCTATTTATGTTACTAATCTCTTTCCTTTGAGTTATGTAAGATTGATAGCCTATACTGGATATGAAGTCCGTATGAACATAAACTAAGGGCCATAATAGTTTTCATAAACTTGCTAATGTAGAGATGGGACCAATAGTTTATTCTTTATTTATTTATTTAGTTTTGTACCTTTTTATTTTTTTTGCTTATTTTTAGGTCGTAATAGGTAGTTTAACAACTTGTTTTACATGTAAAAAGCCTAACCTCACATTAATGATTTTCTATCTAATTAATTGGTGTTTTCTTAACAAAATAATTTTGAGTTTTTCTTAATAAAAGTCACATGAAAAATTTATTTTAACAAAGGCCAATCTCCTAGAAATAGAAGTTGGGCAATTACTGCCAATTCTTATGGAATTTAGGTAGTTGTTAGGTCAAACGAAAACTAATAAATGACATAATTTATGGATCTTCAAATTACACCTATGCTTATTGTTTATTTTGAATATTGCAATTTATTTCCTTTATGTGAAAAGGTGACATATATACTTTCAAATATAATGCTTGCTTGTATAATAAGGGATTGATAAACATTCAAATATAAAGGAAGGTATATTATTAGGGCTTAAATAAGATCTAATTCCAAACCCTTTTTGGGTAAAAGATTTGTGGTCTTGGCATAGATCCAGGTGGCAACTCCAAACACTAACCGCCTTGTCCTCAGTAAAACAAAAAAAATCTACAAGTATGTGTAGGCAACCTATTAATCATTTTTGAAGGTGAATAGATGTTCCTAGCTAAGAAGTTATAATTCTCAACTACCAATAACATAACAAAATATGAAAAATGTGTTTCTAGTTTAGAGTCTTTATACATGTTAGAGGCAAAGATCATAGATGTGTACAACAATTCTATGTTAGTAATTTGACAAGAAAATGGGAATTGGGAAGTCAAAGATGAAAACCTTATGCACTATGTCAAAATAATGATAGATTTGGTAGAAAGCTTTGATAGATGCACCATCCACCATATCTCACAAAAATAGAAATAAGGAGCAGATGCCCAAAAGGTGTTAATGTTAGTAGTTAAATGTTCAAAGAAAATACTAATGAAGTTGATGTATTTCACCAAGTCCAGATATCTAGTTTACACGAGTATACTTGAAAGGGTAAAAATAAGAGCAGATGATGGATTACCTTGGTTCCATGATATTTAAAACTACTTAGAGAAGGGAGAGTATCTTAGAGATACTTCTAAAAAAGACAAAAGGGCACTGCACAAGTTGTTAACTTAGTTCATTACTCTTTAAAGAGTATTATACAAAAAGACATCATGATGGTGTCTAATTTAGATGCATCAATGAATCTAACGCATAAAAGGTGATGGTTAAAGTTCATGAAAGAGTATATGGGCCATAACGAGTGGGAAAAACTTGGTGTAGACACTAGGTTTTTGGGGCTTCCATGTTTGATTTGCCTAATGATGATGAAAGGATAAAAATCTTGATAAAAAGGGATATTAACATCCAATTCGAAGACCTCAGAGTTTTCTTTAAAAAATTTTCCTTTAAGCCTTTACATAACCTAAAAAATCTAGTGGTGCGACTTGAAACACAAGTAAAATAGGCGTCTATGGTGGGTTAAGGACTCGGGCTGATAGGCTCGAGCTTGATACCCAACACTGACACGAAGGGGGTGCGTGGGGTGAAGCCCCCCACGGTATGGATTAAAAATAATAATAGAATAAATAAAAAAATAATAATAAAAAATAAAATTTTTATAAAATGACCATTTCCACAAGGAAAATGGCTATTTTGCTAAAAACGACCGTTTTGCTTGATGACCATTATAGAAGGGAAAATGGCTATTTTGAGGAAACGACCATTTTACCCTCAAAATGGTTGTTTTGGACAAAAATGGTTGTTTTCACCTCCAAAATAGTAGTTCTTTTGCCTTGGGAATTATGTATAAACATTGAAATGAATTTTCTAAAGAGGAGGTCATTTTTTCTAGAGATAGGTGCACTAGAAACTTAAAATACACTTTTCAAACATTGTTTTCATAATTTCTGAAAATTTTCTGCACAATTTTCCAATCTTGTTGAGATCTTTTCTGAAGGCAAATATACCCGGTGGGTTGACCGACCTTTTTTTATTTCTTTTATTTTCCTTTCTCTTTTATCCATCTACTAGTTAGATGTGATAACTTATTTGTACATTATTTTTGTTTTATTTACTTGACTATTTATTTTATTTCTATTCATCTATCTATTTTATTTTGCATACTAACATCTCAATCTTTATTGTGATGTGAGTTGTTTGATTTATTAGGACCTGACTATCTTTTCTTTTTACCATTTTGTTAAACATCAGTGAAGTAGCCTTTTACCACCCTTTTTATTTTTATTTCTTTCTCGCTATTGTTTTTTTGTTTTTTGCTCTTTATTTTCTTCTGCTTATTCTCTTTGTTCTTGTTCATTTTATTTATTTGAATTATATTTTAGGATATTTCCAATGTAATTTTTATTTTCATTTGGTTAGAATGTATTTTAGGTAATTACCATGTAATCTATTTTTATTTTTTTGATTATTTCCCTGTATATTCAGTGAATATTGTTATAGGTAGAAAATGAATTTTACACATTATAAAAATAATTAAAATCGTTTTTGTATTCAACTAATTAGTGTTTTGTTAATAAAATGGGTTTTGATTTTTCTTAATAAAAGTCATGATAATAAAACTTGCTTTTGAAAATTGGCATGTGAGAATTAAAGTTCTAAAGACAATCAATCACCCAATTCCATGTATGATATTTTAACTTCTAGTATTTTATTTTTGTAAATATGTTTTGTGATTCCTTCTATGTGAATATATTATTTATTTTAATTGTAAAACTTGCTTGAGAAAATGGATAATATTATAAATTCAAACTGAATTTTCATATTAGCTTAAGGTATAAGTAAGAGTATGGTTTTGAATCACTCTTGTTTTAGCCCTACAAGGTATTTCCTAACTCCAGTTAGGTGGCGACTCCTACCTTGTGGTGCCCAACTCGCTTTTTTTGGGCTAATCAAATAAGAATGGCTTAGGATTCCTCTAATTTCCTTCTCATCTTTTAGGACTTGAGGAGTGAGATTTAGGTTGAGGTTTTGAGTATTTCGGTTTAATGGGCCCCAGAAAGAGAAAGATGCGAATAGTGGTGACTCCGTTGGGGACACCATGAGACCATGCTCTAAAAGTACCTTAAATTAATATAGAACTTCATATTTTTAATTTATGATGTTTTTTTTTTTTCAAATTGCATCACATGCTAGAGCCTTAG
>CANXYI010214456.1:0-12792 GCA_948208565.1 Hura crepitans
ATGACTTGTAACTGTCCAATTAACCATTACTTAAACCAAAAATATCACTGGCAGAAAGTGTTAATTTCTTGAGTATTAATGCCATGATAAATCATAACATATTAGACCTTGAATTTTGGTAATAGCAGAATTAAATTTTATTTTGGAATTTTTACACGGATGAGCGAAAATGTGGCTATACTAGACTAGCTGAAAAATAAAGTATGTGATAAAAATTTTAAATCTCTATTTTTGGAATATAAATATTATAAGAATATTTTTTTTATTAATAAATGAACTTAAAATGAGCTACTTAGTCCATTTGTTAGACACCTACTGGATGGGTTGATCGGTCAACTTAGGGTTTTATCGCTACTAGTTGTCTGATGTTTAGGTAGTGATATTTATTGGTGGTTAGGGAGGTCTATAGGCTATTCTCCATCATGTCACCCAGTTGTTAGTGATATTTATTAGTGGCTGGAGAGGTCTACGGGCTGATCTCTATTATGTCACCCTATTATTGATGCTATTTACATGTGGTTGGGAAGGCCTACAGGCTTATCTCTATTATGTCACATAGCTACTATTTACTTACGTTTGGAGAGGCTACAACTAATCTCTATTATGGCACACATGCTGATGCAGTGGCGTAGGTCTAAAATGGGGATCACTACACTAGATTATTTTCCCTCTAGATATAATGTCTTTAAGTGATGTCTTCCTAGTCGGGCTAGTGAATTAAATTAAGTATATAAGAAGAATAATTATGGAATATAAAATTTAAGCATCATTGGATGACTTTTTTTTAGAAAGTGATGAAATACCGGTAAAAGGGCATTTTGGTCATTTTACATATATATTACAAATAAATTGATTCCTATAAAGTATGCATGCTATAAATATTAATAATTACTCTAAATAATTTATATCAGTCAAAAATGTTATTTCAAGACTTATAAATACCTTAGGTGTATTTTAGTAATTTGGCACCTTATTATATAATTGAATCACATAATGAAGTATAAATTAGTTATTAAACTGCACATGTATGTAAATAACATAAGGCCATGATTAACATGCTTTAAGTTCACTACTGAGTATCTCGTATACTCAGTGTACCTATTTTGGTGTGCAGGTACTCACAGTGAAAGTCATGCCTCGTAAAGCATGCTATTGAGAGTTCAAAGGATAACTGAAAAGAAAAAAGGAGTAAATGTTGTATAGTTTTGATAGCCTTGTACCTAGGTGGTTTAGGTAGAAACCATGTATTTATGCTTTGTGTTTGTTATGTATATAAGTAAGCATTAAACTATTGATGTAAGTAAACTAACCCTATATGTTTCCTTGTGTATATATGTATGGAAATAATGCTTGTTGATGTTGTGAGCTAAAGGCTCTAATATATATATGTGTGTCTGTGTGTGTGTTTATGTGTGTGTGTGTGTGTGTGTGTGTGTGTGTGTGTGTGTGTGTGTGTGTGTGTGTGTGTGTGTGTGTGTGTTTGTGTGTGTGTGTGTATGTGTGTGTGTTTATCTATAGCCTGAGGCCTGTGATTATTGTGTGATATTATCTAAGTTTGGTAGAGTGATACTTGCGGGATAAGGAGGTGTGATAAATAGCATTGAGGTGTTTACAGGTGAATAGTAAATTTGTGAAAATGACCCAGGCAACCTTTGTGTTGTCGAATATTTAGATGGCACTAGATTGTGTCAAATTCTCTCTATAATGGCTGAACCATATCAATACTAACTTAAATTGGCTATAGGAACTAACCAGAATGATTTTAGATTCAGATAGAATTGTCTAGTGTGGCTTAAGTAAAAGTTAAATGAATAACTATAAGGTAAATTTTAGGATGGGTAACCTGGTAGGAAGTGCACTAGTTATTAGGTTTCTTCAAGAATCTAGTAAGGGGTGTCACAACACTTATCACACTCATCAACTTGTAATCATCTTTCTATCTATCTTTAATTTGTTGCAATAGACTTGGCTTAACTTGCTTCTCTGCCAACAAAGCACTATTAGGCATAATTTGAAATCTAACATTCATAACTTTCATAGTTGCCAAAAACTTTTTGCTCAAAGCATTTGCCACTACATTGTCTTTGCCATTATGGTAATCAATCATATAATCATAATCTTTTATTAGCACCACCCATTACCTCTATCTCAAATTCAATTCTTTTTGTGTATGCAAGTATTTTAGGCTCTTGTGATCTAGAATATGTAACACTTATCGCCATACAGATAGTGTCTCTAAATCTTTAATGCAAATGCTATTGTTGCAAACTCTAAGTCATGAATAGGATAATTCTTCTCATGTGGTTTCAATTGTCTAGAGGCATAGGTAACTACCTTACCTTCTTAAATTAGAACACACCCAAACCTATTATGTGAAGCATCACTAAAGATTGTGAAATCTTTTATAAAAACTGGTTGAACTAGGATAGGTGCTTTTGTTAACGTCACCTTAAGTTGGTCAAAAACTTTTTTGACATTTTTCACACAAAATAAACTTAACATCATTTTGCAACAAACGTGTCATAGATGCAGCTATCAAAGAAAAACCCTTGACAAACCATCTATAATAACTAGCCAACCTTAGAAAACTTCGAATCTCTGTGGTGTCCTAAGTGGCTTTCACTCCATAATTGCTTGTATCTTGCTAGGAACAACCTGAATCCCTTCTGTAAAAACTATTTATCCAAGAAAAGACACCTTACTAAGCCAAAACTCACACTTGTTGAGTTTAGCATATAACTTCTTCACTCTCAGAATCTATAACACTATTTTCAGGTGCTATTCATTCTCATCTCTATTCTTAGAATACACTAAGATATTATTAATAAAGACAACCATGAATTGTTCTAAATACTATCTAAAAATTCTATTTATCAAATCCATAAAAAGCCACAGGAGCATTAATAAGCCCAAATGGCATTACCACATCAGAATCATTTACCCTCAACTGATAATATCTAGATCTCAAATCAACCTTGGAATAAACTCCAACACCTTTAAGTTGATAAAAAAGGCTATCAATCTATGGTAATAGATACTTGTTCTTGATAGTCACCTTGGTCAACTGTCTGTAGTCTACACACAACTGCAAAGTACCATCTTCCTTCTTCACAAGCAACATAGGTGCTCCTTCAGGAGAAACACATGGCCTTATGAAACCTCTATCAAGCAACTCTTATAATTGAATCTTTAACTCTTTCAACTCTACTGGTGTCATTCAGTATAGAGCTATGGATAGTAGTGCAGTGCTAGGTAATATCTCTATATAGAAATCAAGTTCCCTTTTTGGAGGCAAACCGAACAACTCTTTAGGAAACACATCCATGAACTTTGACACCACTAGTATGGTTCTAAGATCCATCACTCTATTATGGTAATCATAAACATGAGTAAGAAAAGCTTAACACCTTTTTCTCAACATGCGTTTTGCTATCATTACTGAGATAACATTGGACAAATAAATCTATCCTCTCACCCATAATTATAATCTCAGCCCCTTCATCATCCTTAAGAGACAATCTCTTGAACATGCAATCTACAATAGCCTGATACTTGGATAGCCAATCCATGCCCAGTATCAAATCAAACTCGTCAAACTGTAATCTAATGAGATCAGCTAATAACTAGTGTCTTTGAACTATCAAAGGACACTTCTTATAAATCTTATTTACTATGACATGTTATCCTAGAGGATTACTAACCATGATTTCTATGTCCATATGTTCTAACTCTAACCCTTGATGATCATATGTTCGTGGTGTGCAAACATAAGAGCATGTATACCCCAGATCAATTAAAGCTAAAATAAAAGAGCTGAAGAGATAAAAAGGACCTGCTATAACATCTAGTTCATCAGCCTTCTCTCGTCCCCTGGACGCATACTATTAAGCAGGTGCTTTTTGATTAGCTCTAGACTTAACCCTATCCCTTTGAACTTTTGGTGCCCTATCTCTTTTGTCACTTTGGTCTCCTTCCTGACCTCAAGTAAAAACTTGTGCTGATTCACATCTACTCTCAGCTCTCTTTGGGTAATCCTTTCAATAATGATCTGGTGAACCACACTCAAAAAATGTCCCTAACTTCTTCCGCTAACATTTTCCCTTGTGTCATTTATGGCAAGTCGAACACTAAGGAATCTGACCACCATTAACTATGGAAACTAGTGTGCTCATTACCTATGACTACTGTCTAGTCCTACCCTTATTATAGTTTCCCTATATTTCTCTTTAAGACTGACCCTGCTTTTAAAATTTTTGTGGTTCCCTAAACTGATTTCCTCTAAATCTCTTACCTGATTATTGAGCAAAACTAGATACTCCTAGACTAGAAGATCTCTTCTTCTAATAGTACTCTCACTTCTCCTTTTGCATATTCTCAATGGATCTATATACTGGCACCAACAAATTAAAGTTATTGATCTTTATGGGAATAACTTAAGACTTGATCTTAACTTGTAATCCTTTCTCAAACCTCTTACACTTATCAACTTCTATGGTAATAGTATCTTTAACATAATGGCCAAGCATAGAAAAGTCTTTCTCATATTCTCTCATAGAGTTTTGCTTTTATCTGAGATCTATAAACTATTGTGTCCTATCATCCAAGTAATCCCCAAGTATTCTTCTCATAGAACTCATTAAGTAAAAATCCCAAGTCTACTCCTCTTATGACTTATATTTTGTCATATCATCCCACCATTTTGAAGCTTCTTTTTAAAGTAATGAGGTAGCACAAATCACTTTCTCAACTGGTGTACATTGCATCTACTTCATTATCTTTTAAGTGTAATCTAGTTAACACTCAACTATCTCAAGATCCACCTTACCCTTTCCCCTAAAATCTTCTGCTCCCATTCTCTTCACTCTCTTTAAGTAAGTCTTCTGAAGATCTCAAGGTAATTCTTGCTACTACAGAGCTGGCAAAGGTGGAGCAACAACTATATCCTATCTCGACAAATGCAATATCTCATGTATATAAGCTAGTAGACCTTGAGCTATTGGAGATGTCTATCTAGTAGCACTCCCAAAAATGGATGCCACACTATCAGCCTCTTGTCCCACTGACATAAAAACCTGACCTTCCCTTTCCTCTTGCAGTGCACTCATCTTAACTATAGGTAATAGAACAATTGATAAGCCTTAGTATCATTAAATTATGTGTTATATAGACTTGACCTCTACATCACTCTTATATTGCCTAGGAATGCCTAAACCGTGCTCTGATACCACAAAATGTGAGACTCTTTACCTGGTCCGATCATCAGCCGGTCACCTAACATGACTAAGGCGTGCGGCATATTAAATGTTATATGCACTTATATTATAAAACTCTTCACTATTTATTATAATTATATTTTTCTTTATACAACACTATTATATTATGATGTCTATAACATTATTAACTTGTTCAAAAAATTTTAACCTTAAATTATGAGTTTAAAAATTTGGAAATCTCATGCAAAAATTTTGGCAACATAATGGTTGTACTAGGCGCAATCCAAAAATTTTAAACCTATGAAAAACACTTTTATAATTAATTACAAACGTTCCCACTTCTCTGTGTTCTTTCTGATCACTTTAACTCATCAAATTCAATAACAAATTCTCAACCACTAGAAGAGACATCAAGCAAGCATAACTTAATTTAAAAGTGTATTTAAATTTATAATTACAGACCCTCAATAAAAAACTATGATTAAATACATATTTTGACTTAAGCCTAAAATCATACATAACCGATATAAGAGTGTGACATCCTAAAGTATATACATTACATAAATCTGATACATCCCTCAAATTTACCAAAATCGAAGCCTTCACTTTGTGTTTGCAGATATCTCGAGGTATGTCTCAATTATTCTTCTTACCCGTGCATCACAAACAAAATGATGTGCTAAGTGTATTACTTAGTGGTGTAATCAAAATAATTATTATGTGAAATCATATAGGCATATTTATTCTAACAAATTGTATATTATTATCAACACAAATTTAATAAACATGCTTATATCATGAATCATGCAATGTATATATATACACTTTTTTAAAAGATGAAACATTTACATGTTCAATAGCATTATCACATACTAACATTTATTTTTATGCATATATACCAATTATGGTTCGTAATTAATGCATGTAAATATTTGTCACTCTCAATGTACATTGATATATCATTTATTAAACATAATAAATAATATTATTTTATTCTCAATATAAATCATTATTTACATAGTCCAAATTTTGCAATGTATAATTTCTCCATTTCATAATAATTTAATATGTATGATTATTTTTATACTGCCCAATTTTTATGGGAACATAAAACATATGGATAATGGGATTATTATGTGTAGTGGTCCTCATTTTTTACTTAAACAACTATTGTACTAGCATAGACCCATGCAGGGGCCCTATAAGACCTAAATAGTGACTGCACCCACATAGAAATACGATACAATCAAATATGGGTTTAAGGTCAGACTATGAGTTGACCTATAACTAAAATCAACACTGAAGTGTCTAGTAGTTGCTATCTATCCCTAGTTGACTAGTCAACCTATCCATCTCTAAGTTGTTACTCATACAGGCTATTCTTATTTTTCAATAATTTTTTGACATCATTATTTAAACTTAAATAATTCATTTTGATACTAATATTTTATTGATTTGATAAAACCAGGAATATTATCTCTTATTCCTTATTTTGGCATTTAAGTACAACATCATATGCCTTAGTCATACATATACATAAGCCACATATTTCCTCATTATGTTTTAATGCACGTTTTAGCATCATACATTTCATGCTTATTTAAAAGGCATATATATCCACTTAAAGCAATTAGGCCATTTTGGCCACTACAAAAGTAAGCACGCTTTTATGTTTTTATAACATAATATGCCTATCACATATTTACTTCATCACTTCATACTAATAATTTCATAATGTGGCATACAACTCAGATGATACTCAAATATATATATTCTATGTATAAAGAATATGTTCATATTCTAATTATCTCATAAACAAAAATATTAAGATTTATTCATCACCTAATCAATCATATATACTGAAATATTTACAACTCACCAAATCATGCCTATTTAAGTACATTACATGACATAATGTAACACCCCCTATCTATTTTTACAGGAAACAGGCAAGGTGTGCTACTTCCCATGAGGTCACCCATCCTTGGATTTCCCCAAAGGCCTTTCATTTAACTTCTATCTAAGTTTGACCAACTTTGACCTAGTCTACCCATTATGTCCATCTAATCATTTAGTTTTGTATTACTGCCTATTCTAGTCTGCTAAAACCCCAAATTTAGACTATCAAATAATTACGGACAAACAGGAAACATAACGGCTACCCGGGTAACAAATTCTAAATTAACTTGCAATGAAAAATACTATAAATTCATTTGCTCATCACATGCCATGTTCGAACCCTTTTGGTCCTCTAGATCACAACCACATAGTAGCATGCCCAAATATAAAACACAAGGTCTCAAACCCACCAGCACATGCACATCCAAAAGCAAGTAGATTTACCTTAACTGACAAAACTATACATATACATAAGGTTGTTGTTCTCAAGTTTAATATATACCTATAACCCCTACTATCCTAATATACATGAGTGTATACTACAATAACTCAAAAGAAAAGAAAAATACCAAAGGACTCAAAGGTAGCCACACTAGGGATGTCTGATGTTGATCGTCCATCGATCTACAGCTTATGCATAGAAACACTGACAAGCTGAGTATAAAACTGAGTGGTGGAATAGATTAAATATAGTATGTCATAAATAGGCATACATGCAACATGCATATCCAATACACATGGCAAGCACCTTATTCACGTAAGTCTAGTTTATTATTAAGTTTAGTTTACTTACCTATTTCTCAGTCCAATTTATTTTGATATAGGCCCATGATAGACAAAAAGCTTTTTAAAACACCTTATAGTGAGAACAACTTTATGTAGTAGTCTACATTTTAGACCTTGGTAGCTGCACCTACCTTGCTCGATAGTAAGAATTAGTCCGTAGACCATCCAATACTAGACTGGTAGATAGCAGAGATTAATCTATAGACCTCTCAATATCTACAAATGGGATAAGAGGGATTAGTCTCATGGGACCTCCTAATATCCTGAGTCAGATCAATAACAATCTCAAGTGGATAGTAGGTATCAACCTCGTGGGACCTCCTAATATCCACAAACAGACAAATGGGTAATAAGGATCAACCTAAGTAGACCTCCTAGCACCCTAATGTACAAGGTTAATCTTAGAACATCAATTGCTACACTCACCACATCTAACACAAAGCAGCAGCCTTAAAAGGACCAAACTACCTAACAGCTGCTAACTCCCTAGTTGACCAGTCAACCCATCTAGTGGGTGTCTAATTGATGGGCCTATTACTAAATTTAACTATGACTCTTATTACTTATGTTTAAGTCCATTATGTCCCTAAATGACATACCATGGCAAGTTGCACATAAAAAGAGACTTTTCACCTATCGTCGTAATGTCACTATTCATATGGTCATTTTTACGCAACTGACAATATTCATTAGGTCAATTCTTTTTTTCCTATCTCCTATAGCTCAATCCATACCAACTTTAATTATCACCATTTCTTCACTTATCATTTCACATACCATGACTACATTATCAAGTACTGAACATACCATAATTCAAAATAGTTTATACCTAACCAACTAACTTGCCAATTCATGCCAAATAAGTCACCAGTTACCACTCATTCTCTTATAGGATTTCCACACTCCATTTTTATGTCATTTCTTCACATAATCTCTCATATCCAAGGTCACACATACCTTAGTCCATTTTGCACACAATTTGGCCAAGACATACCTACATGCCTACACATGAGTTTCCTCCCAATTTAACATACCAAACCTAATTTTTAATGCCATTAACAATATTATAACATCATTTTACCTAGTCACCATGCATATACCAAAAATCAAGCATTTCTATATAAGGTACTTATACATAATCATGCCAAACGCAAAGACATATTAAATTTAAGTCTATTCCACATACCTAGGGTGTGAAAACACCCTTTTCTTCACCACTTTAAGGCTTGTAACTTTTGTTTTTCTCACTTGAATCTCTAACCCCTAAACATATAAGAATTCACCTTAGAAAAATTCTCAAAAATTATCTAAAGCTCCAAATTGAAATCTAAAATTATGGTTACTCTTAGAATACCTTAATCTACCTATATCAAAAATAAAAATTGGGTTTGGGAGACTTACACAATGTCACTATTCACCCAAGTGACATATCTCCCAATTTAGGCTTCCTTTCTGAATTCTATCTAAAGAAATAGAATTTAGAAACTGTGGAGGCTTGATTTCATATAATTTTTATGGGCATTGAAGGAGAGAGGAGAGGGGAAATAGAAGAAAAAGTAGGGAGGAGTGAGAAAGTTGGCATCGGCTTTAGGGCTTTCTCAAGGTTAAAGATGGTCTTTTGGCACATGTGAGGATTTCACATGTAAAACCCCTTATATAGGGGTGGGTGGCTACCTTGGATCGTGACCGGTGGCGATCCAATGACTAATATTCATTTTATGGAATTTTTGGCTTTAGAAATTCCTAGAAAATTATTTGGACCTCTAAAAATTCTCATTTCAATTTTAAAAATCCTCAATTAGTGTAACTAAGGCTACATAAAATTTCAAGTCAAAATTCAGCAGTTGACTTTTTGACACTATTCATCCACTAGAGTAAAATATTCAGAGAAAATATCTAACGACCTCAGAAAATTAAAATTCCTTCTCCATCATACTCATTTAAATTTATGATGTTCAGGGTATGATATTTTTGAGTTCGTCCACATCCCAGGGCTATCTCGGCACAAACTCATTTTATCTCCTCATACACCAATTCTCGACCCGAAATGATTTATTGGTTAGGTTAAATTTTTAAATTCATTTGTTTTCCCCATTTTTAGGCCCGTTAAAGTTTTATGATCAATACGCCCCTTGTTGGACTTATAATGATGCCAGTACTATAAGGAACATCACTTGGGCCTAGAAGGTACTATTCATAAGACCTTGACTTACGAGTATTACAGTCCTTCCCCTCTTAAGGAATTTTGTCCTCAAAATTACCTGCACTAAAAAGATGAGGATATTACATCCGCACATATTCCTCTCTCTCCCACATTACCTCGGTTGTGTAGTGGTGCTTCCATAACACCTTCACCAATGGGATTGACTTATTTCTTAGTTGCTTTACCTCTTTTGCTAGGATCTGCACTAGTTCCTCCTCTTACGTTAAGTCTGGCTGAACTTGGATCTCCTCTATAGCAATCATATGCAACGGATTTGATTGGTATCACCTCAACATTGATACATGAAAGACATCATGTATCTATTGCAATTCAAGTGGCAAAAGCAAGCCTATATGCCAAAGGACCCACTCTTTCTGTGAACTCATAGGGCCCGATGAATCTGGTGCTAAGTTTTCCCTTCTTGCCAAATTGGAGCATCTTCTTCCAAGGTGAAACTTTTAGGAATACTCGTTCTCTAACTTCATACTCAATATCTCTTCTTTTCAAGACTATATAAGACTTTTGTCGATTTGATGCTACTTTTAATCTTTCTCTGGTGACTTTAACTTTCTCTTCAGTGTCTCAAACTAAATTATATCTAACGATCTTACTTTCTCCCACTTCACTCCAACAGAGAGGAGTCTTACACTAGCAACTATACAAAGTTTCATATGGTGCCATACCTAAACTTGCGTGATGGCTATTGTTGTAAGCAAATTCAGCCAATGCCAAATACTGGTCCTAATTGCCTTTAAACTCGATAACATTGCTACGCAGCATATCTTTTAGCACTTGTATCACTCTCTCAAATTAACCATCTGTCTAGGGATGGAATGTAGTACTATAAACCAATCGAGTACCCAAGGCTTCCTACAACTTCTTCAAAAACTTAGAGGTGAATCTCAAGTCTTGATTTGAGATTATAGCTATTGGCACTCTATGTAACCTTACAATCTCGTCAATGTATAATCTAGCCAATTTTTCTAAAGAGTAATCCATCCTTACTAGTATATAGTAGGCTGTCTTCGTCAACCTATCCACGATCACCTAAATGGCATCACACTTGTTTTTGGTCAATGGTAATCCCATGAAAAAGTCCATAGTGATCTTCTCCCACTTCCATTCTAGAATTGCAATTGAGTGTAGCAAACTAAAAGGAACCTGGTGTTCTTCCTTCACTTGTTGGCAAGTCAAGCAATGAGCCACATACTCAGTTATGTCTCGCTTAATTTTTGGCCACCAATAATGAGGCTTCAACCTGAGATACATCTTTATGCTTCCTAGATGTATTGAGTTTAGAGCTTCATGAGCTTCTTTCAGAATCTGCACTCTTAACTCATCCACATCAGGTACACATAGCCTATTTTGGTAGTACAGGGTTCCATCCTTACCTAACTTAAAGCCTACTATCTTCCCTTCTTTGACTTTATCCCTAAGTTGCACCATCTGAGCATCTCTTTATTGAGCCTCCTTTACTTATTGCCTAAAGTCCACCTTGACTTGTAATTCAGCCAATACTACACCTTCTGCAGTGTATTCCATTCGAGCATGCATCAACTTCAAGGTAGCTATCATCTTTTTGCTCAAAGCATCTGTAACTATGTTCGCCTTCCCTAGATGATAGTCAATTAAGCAATCATAGCCCTTAATCAACTCTATCCATTGTCATTGTCTCAAATTTAGCTCTTTCTAGGTAGGCAAATACTTTAAGTTCTTATGATCTATGTAGATATAGCATTGTTCTTCATATAGGTAGTGTCTCTACACCTTCAAACCAAAGACTATTTTAGCAAGCTCCATGTCATGTATGGGATAATTCCTCTCGTGAGGGTTTAACTACCTAGAAGCATAGGTAATTACTCTTCCTTCTTGAATTAACATGCAGCTAATTCCGTTGTGTAAAGCATCACTATAGATCACAAATTCCTTACCCTGTTCTAGTTGAGTAGGGATGGGAGCTTCTATGAACATCTACTTCAATCTATCAAAATTAGCCTGACACGTGTCATCCCACTCAAACTTCACATCTTTCTTTATTAACCTTGTTAATAGAGCAGTTATCATTGAGAAACCTTTCACGAACCTTCAGTAATAACCTGCCAATCCTAGGAGGGTTACACTCTAACACCACTTTAACTTTGCTCGAGTCCACCTTAATACCTTCAGCTGAAGCAATATGACCTAAGAATGCTACTTTTTCCAACCAAAACTCACATTTGCTAAACTTGGCATACAACTGCTTCTCTCTCAATGTCTACAACACAATCCAGAGGTGTTGTTCATGTTCCTCCAATGTTATAGAGTACACCAAAATGTCATCAATGAACACAAACATGAACTGATCCAAGTATGGCTTGAAGATTCTGTTCATCAAATTCATAAAGGCTGTTAGGGCATTAGTGAGCCCAAATGGCATCATAGGAACTTATAATACCTATAATGTGTCCTGAAGGTAGTCTTAGGGATATCACTTTCCTTGATCTGCAACTGATGGTATCCTAACCTCAAGTCTATCTTAGAGAAGAAACTAGCACCCGTAACTGATCAAAGAGGTCATTGATCCTAGGAAATGGCTACTTGTTCTTAACTATCACCTTATTCAGTTGCCTATAATCGATGCAGAATTAGAATGATCCATCCTTCTTCTTCACAAATAATACAGGAGCTCCCCATGGAGAAACACTAGGCCTA
>CANXYI010214534.1:0-12869 GCA_948208565.1 Hura crepitans
GAGCCATAGAAGGAGAAATGCACAAAGAAAAGACAATATCAATGGGATAATGCTCCTTAATAGATGGAAGAGCTAGAAGATCATCTTAAGCAATTTTATAGTTCAAATTAGTAGCAAATCCTTCTACAGTTGAGGTAATCTCTAAATGATTAAAGACAAACACATGAAAGATAGGGTCTTAATAATGTAAGGTAGTCTTCAAAAAGTTATGGTCAATCCTCACTTTTCTTAACAACCTAAGGGTAGAAAAGGAAGCAAGGATGTTTGAAGTCTAGAAAGCTTTTGATTCCAAAATTTTTGACAATTGTTGAGTAAAGGAGAGAAACATAGTGAAGTATGGCATAAATAAATGAAAAGGGAAGCAATTATAGGCCCCAACCATCATCATTCCTTTTCTTAATAAGACAAGGAATTCAAAACACATGAGGATGTTCATATAAACCTCATAACATCTAAAATCAACATTATGGTCCACACGGACTACTTGAGATAGTTCTACAGTAGTATTTGTTACTAATTAAGAAGAATGTTTGCATAGGCCTTTATGCATCATGTCCACATAGACTAAGAACTATCAAGTTTTTCTAAGTAAGTCTAACTAAAAATGGTGCTCATTTTGAGGTCATTAAACCTCTAATTGTTGCAATAATATGAATTGTCATCATCTATGATCCAATATCATGTTTTTATAGCATGAATCCCTAGATAGAGTTGGTATATGATATTCAAGTATGGCAGTGTGTTTTGTCATCAATTATTGAGCATTTTATACATATGGATGCAAGATTGTATTTAAAATAAAAGATTGTGTACTAATATTTGTATATACAAAAGATTGTGGGCTTATTCACATAAAAAAATAATGATGAAGTTGCCATATACTCTATTCTTTGGTATTATTCACATCCTTTATATCCTCATTATTTGTCAAAAGCACTAGTTTTTTAGAAATCTTCAAGACTCTCATCTTTTTTTGAGTCTCGCGAAGAGTAACAACTCTCCTCAATAACTCACTTTGCAAAAGAATAAAGGATCAATGCATGACATGTATACATATACATTTGTATAAATAAACCATTATAGGAAATTACTTATAGCAAGGACTCAAGTCTCGTCAACCATTGCCCTCTTAAATGCTTCTACTACGTGAGCAGTTCTCCCTACAGGAGCCCTCTTTACCAATCAAAATCAAGATAAAATATGTCACATCAAATTAAGACAACACAATGATCAATAAAAGTCAAAAAGTACCATACCAATGTGGTGTTCTCTGGCTCAAAGAGAACTAGCCAATTGTCCTTAATGTGAAGGTGAGTAGAGGATAGCTCTCTATCCATGCCATATCATATGTAGCTCAACTCTAGTATAAAAATCAAAGTGCCCACAACTTCATCAGGCAGCGATGACTGACTAACAAGTGGACTAGAAACTCAACTCCTAGCAGTAAAAGCAAGAGGAGTTAAAAATTGAGCACTAGGAGAGCTAGAAATAGGTCTTGCTCTTTTTCTTACTAAAAAAGGTCCAGATTCAAAGGTAGTGGTAGTAGGCTACAACATAACACACA
This sequence comes from Hura crepitans, assembly GCA_948208565.1. Lineage (NCBI taxonomy): Eukaryota > Viridiplantae > Streptophyta > Magnoliopsida > Malpighiales > Euphorbiaceae > Hura > Hura crepitans. Next base: position 1,565 of record CANXYI010214534.1, read on the forward strand.
TTCAAAAAATGTTTTAAAAAATAATGAGTAAAAGACCAAGCAATTTACTTTAAAAGGAGGAGCTCCGAAGGTATAAGAAACCTGAGGCAACATGTGAGTAGATGCCTAAGAAAGGTAAATCTCCTTATCACTCTCCACTAGTTTGCTCCCTAGAATACTTGTAGTCATGCCTCGCACAAACTCCAGATCATCAATGTACCTCTCGAATAACTTCAAGTTATAAGGACTCTGAGGAACATGATGTGTATCAGGCCTCATATACTAGCTTATTACTCTCTTTCCTAGAAAACACGAGTAGGCCTTTAGAGTGGTCAGCAATATCTTACAAGAAGATAATTCTTGAGCATAACATAAAAATTTTAGGATCTCCTCAGGTGGGAAAACCTACTATGCTAAGTCAATCTGTAAAGGTAAGTGTTAGTTATAATTACCTAAATTACTAATAATGAGCTTTCATATGTAAGAAATACTCACATCCGACTAAGTTCTAGAATCGAGATATTAATGATGTTGCATAAGAGAAGATGCATTCCAAGGTCCTAAGAATGGTTGAACCCATCTATCCATAATTGGGTATCGATGAGGGATGTCTAGCTTGCAAGGTTGAGGTAGTAAGTGTAACTCATATGCCCAAACCTACAAAAGTAAAGGCATAAGGTTGAAATTGGAAAGCACCACAGAAAGTAAAAAGGGATTAAAATAGATTACTTACCAAAACATTAGACACAAAGATTTGTATAAATTGATGGCTTTTCTTAGTGTGAATAACCATATCTAAGCTTTAAAAAACCCAGCCAAAAGAGGAATAACACTAGTTCTAAGAGCCAGTGTTCTCAACCTACTCTAAGATAGGATGGAAGCTCCAACTCAAATTACCATTTGTATTGGGAAATAATATTGTGCCCAGCAAGTAGAGGAGGAAGCAGTGCACGTATTGATCAACCTCAGACTGACCAAATGGAGTTACATCTATCCACCTTTTATGCATGTCTAAGCAATGGATGCTTCTAGAATGATCCTAAGGTATAAAACCTAATAAGTCCCTCACCTCCTATAGTCAAAGAGTAAGCATCAAAAGCAATGGTTCACCTAGTGTATGGCACTCTAGTAATGAAAACACATACGAAAGGCATTAATGGTAGCTCTGTAAATGATAGATGAAATGTGTGATTCATATTCATCCATCTATCTGGAAGAGCTCAGCAAAAATCTCTGCTAACCAAGTGATCCATAAACATCTAGAATCCCATCACTCTCACCTTATTTTTTACTAGGATAGGCATTGCAGAATACCATTATTATGGTCCAAATAGGGTGCTCCAACATTTGAGACATGTCTATAAAAGGTAAACACATATAAATAAGATAAATATCTACATGGACTAAAGAATAAACAAGAAAGTCCACACTAACAAGAAACAGATGGGCCACAATAAGTTCACAAGGACCATAAATATCTAGAGTATACAAATAGTCATAAACAAACAATAAGTCTACATAGACAATATGCATAAGCAAACATAAGTCTCTACGGACTCTATACAACTTCTAATGAGTCTACACAAACTTCTTAATCTACCACATGCAAAATATCTTAGCATCCTATGCTAACAATACTAGAACTATTAAGCTAAGACAAGGTCCACATGAACCTGGGCTACTTTAGGTAAATTAAGTCCGCATGGACTTATCAAATAAGAGATGCCATATAATGTGAAAACAAAAGAAAAATTCAATTAAAACATAATGGGATATATAAATACAAGAAAACACACTTGGGGGCATACTTTTGAGTATACATGGTAGGCTATATCTGTTAAAATGGGAGTTAGGTCATTGAAAGAGGTTTCATTCATTAGAGTAGTGCTTTATGGGGGGTTGACAACCATAGAGGGCATGAAACCCTTGAAACAGGCATTGAGATGTCCTCTATTAGAGGAAGAGATGAAAAAAGAGATTGCATGATCATTGGAAGTAGAAAATCATTGGAGCTTCTTCCCTTGAAGTGGTGTTGCCGAAGAAAGCTGAGGGAGAGACATTGGAGGAGAAAGTCACTATTGAACTATATTTTTAAGAGAAATTAGGAAAACAGAGGAATGAAAATGAAGAAGTAAAGGAAGAAAGACAACAAGTATCAATCTATCATGAAACATCCACATGGACTTACTTTACTAACGTCAGCACGGACTTAATTTAAGTACCATCTGCACGGACTTACTTGAAGCATTATCCATATGAACTTACTATAATCTTGTCTACATAGATTTACTTTACTTTTAGCACATGAGTGATCTTAGTCACATGCATATGATCTTCAAAAAATTGTTCAATGCTATATAAAAAGACGGGTATGTATCACAAAATTTGTAATATCAAACTGGTATTAATTCTTATTGCATTCTCTTTTATAGGATTCAAATTCTCTCAGATTCAACTTCGTGCCTAATCCGATTTTCTGGGATCCAACTTCATGTTCAATCCAATGTTGTCAAGTTTGGCTCCATGTCAAATACATAACTTTCTTGGGTTTAGCCTAACAAGCCAATCCAGAGCTTTCTCGGGTTTAGCCTAACAAGGCAATCTAAAATTCCTTCCCACCCAGTCAAACCTTGTCGATCAAATAACCTTATATGTGATCAAAATTATCTAATTGAGATTTGTATGAACTATATCATGAAGGCATGAGATAACATTCTAGAAACATCAAAAGAAAAAAAAAATAAAAACATGTTATGATCTAGTTAGATTTTCACTTCACTCGAGGACAAGCAAACACCCTATTTGGTGTAGTTTTCTTCAAAATGTCAATTCTTCTTTGAAGAGAAAATACAACTTTAGTCTAGCAAGCTTTTCCAATGATTTGAAGGTAGACATCCATATTCGATGTAGCTTCTTGGTAGGTAAGTATATTTTTAGCCAAGTACTTCTAACTCTTGTACTTCAGTATGCACTGTTGTTTTAGCATTTCAAAGCACATGCCAAAGTGGGGGCAACTATAGACAGCTTACCTTTTTCAATTATGATATCACTAAAGATAGGCTTTTAAGAAATGGCATAAGCCCCCTAGAAAGCAAGTCTAAAAGAACTTAGATTAGGGCCCACAGGAACATACTCTACCTAAGTCTTTATTACCCTAATCAGCTCTACCAAGCCCAAGGCCCATGGTCCATCTAGAAAAATTCCAAGTTCATGTCCGTGTAGACTAACTCAAACTTAGCCCAAAGCCTATAGACTAACATGAAAGCATACAACCTAGGTTTGTATAGACTAAGCTGTATAAGTCCATATGGACTTGCCAACATAAAATCTTCCAGAAGTAGGATCTTCCTATTTAGACTATGAATCCTAATCCCATTAGGATTTTACTTCCTTTAGATGGAAACCTCTTAAACTTAAGCCTATAAATACCTTTCTTATGTATGAAGAAGGGAAGAGGCTGAGAATCAAATTCACAGCAGCTAATAAACCCATCCGTGAGTCTAAGAGAGGACTCCAAAGAGGAATTGATCTACTAGTCTTATTAGCCTCACTAAAAATAATTCCTTGTATACTCCTACACCTTTGTGCTATTACTTTAAGAGTTTATTCACAAGGTAATATCTTAGGTCTCTTCTATATATACTGATATTGCTTTCATGGACCTATGATCTCTAAGGATTGTTCATAAGAGAGGTGATTCTATGTGACCCCTACTTTGATCATAGGAGTAGGTTATGATTTTAAGTTGTTTCATAGTACATAATTAATTGCCATTACATCATATTCATTAAGTTATCTTTGTCTTAACTACATAGACTTAATTGTAAACATGATAATGTCCGCATGGACTTCTTTTCTTAACATGTATATGATATGTTGCTCACACAGACTTATTTTCAATAACATTGTCTTATTTGTCTTATATATCATGCTTTAATATATGTTGTTCATCTTGTTAATATTATTCTATAATGTTAGCATGTTGTATAATTATCTTATTATCTAAAATACATGTTGTTAATATATCAAAATTATTGTATAGTCAACACGTACTCCCTTTCACGTGGAACATAATCTATACAGATTATCTTGCTTCATTCTTGTATATTTTGTCTTTAAGTCTGCATGGACTCCCTTTCATGAGGAATATATTCCATGTAGATATCTACTTTGAACTTCAATTTCATATGTATTTATATTTCTTGTCTTCTTCATGAGTCTATATGAATTTTTTATTTGGTATCATTAAACCTCTTCCCTAGAGTTGTATGCAAGTAATCTTTCTCACTAGAGTAGAGTTCTAGACAGACATAATAGCCTTTATAAGCAGTAGTCTACATAAACACTAGCTAGAGCTACATAGAGTCTATATGGACTTATCAATGTACATACAGGACCATTTAAGTGCTTCACTTTATTTCTTTTTGTTTTGTACTTTATTGTACCTTTTGATTTATTTTGGGCTATAATAATTAGTTAAATAACTTGTTTTACACTCTAATTGCTTAATTTACATAATAAATGATTTTCTTCATAATTAATTGGTATTTTACAATAAATAGATTTGAATTTTCTTAATCAAAAGTCATATTAAAAATTGTATTTTAAAAGGCCAATCTCGTAGAGAAGTGAGTTGGGCAATTACCACTAATTCTTATGGAATTATGGGTAATTGTTAGGTCATAGTGTAACTAATTCAATTACCCAATTTTTGGTTGTATGAATATATTAATATGTTCATTGTATGCTTTAAATACCAATATTTACTTTTTATACATGCAAAGGTGACATAGATGCTTAAATATAATGCATGCTTGTTTGATACAGGACTGATAAATGTTATAATATAATGCTTAAATATAATGCATGCTTGTTTGATATAGGACTGATAAATGTTATAATATAAAATGGAAGGCAAAATTATTGGGGCTTAAATATGATCTTAATTCAAAACCTTTCGAGTATAAAAGATCAGAGGTCCTAGTGTAAAGGCTATGTGGCAACTTCACTAACCACTCTCATCCCTAGTAAAATACATTATCATTTGGATTTTCCATTATCGTTTACATAACATAAGTTATGACAATAGTCATTTTTATCATTCTACTACCTATACCCATATTCTAGCTATAAATGAGTACACACACTTAATTACAAACTAAAATCAGATAAAGAATTATACCCCAAGGACACTCTTCAATTACAAAGGCTTTTTCCTTCACTATGCTTTCTTTATCTTTTACCTATAAATCAAAACAATGTTACGCTGAGTAAAACTTAGTGGTGTATTTGAGAAAATATTTGCATATACACACTCTAGCAAATGCAATCATGCAATTACATAACATATACAGCAATACAAATGTTTAACAGATGTATTTCTAATTCTTACAATTAAATTACTATTCATTTCATCACATAATTAAATTTTTCATAATATGGTTTAACTGTTAATATGGCCTATACCAAAAGACTGCACTTAAGGACAATGGATAATGAAATGAAATTGCGTAGTGGCCCATATTTTGGACATCAGTAGCTGCACCAACCCATTCTATAGTGGCTTATACTAAACCTCAATAGCTGCACCTACCTATCATGGAATGGCTCATATTTAACCTCAGTGGTTGCACCCACTCTATAGTGTAGTGGCTCACATTGAACTTACGTAGCTGGACCAACTCCATCGTTTAGTGGCTCCTTTAGAACCTTGGTGGCTACACTTACCGATAATAATAATGACATATGTAATGTCTTAAATAACCAAACCTAACAGCTGCTATATTTCCTAGTTAATCGACCAACCTATCCAGTGGGTGTCTAGCTATACAAGCCTTAATTATGATTTATAATTAATCATTCAGGTAATGATTATTCATCAAAATTCTTATACCAATCACTATTCATTTATCTCACATTATTTCATACCAAATGTCACATACTTTGCTCCGTTGCACAACTATATGTGCCCAACATTCCATAACATAATTTCATGCCAAATTGCACATTCACCTCAAGTATTTTGCCATTCCATTATCCATACATCTTTAACTTTATTTTGAACTCTATTCTATGCCATTATCATATTCAAAACTAAATACACTTACACATACACATAAGGCACCATTCGGCCATTACATGATCTTTATATTACATATTCATTTTCTTTCAAATTCCCATATTTAAAGATTTCACATAACCATGCAATTAATGTACACCTAGCATGTTAACATTTATGCACATTTACATACCCAACTCAAATTTCCATACACTAAAACCACACATTCTCATGCATTGAAATGTACACACGCATATTTAGCTCAAATTCACATAACTTAGGATGATCTAGCACCCTTCTCTCTCACTTTAAGGCTTGTTAATGCCTTGCTCATTATCAATGCCTCCCTTTCCTACAAATACACACCCTTTACCTTAGAAAAATTCTCATAATTCTTATAAAACTCCAAACTAATTTCTAACTACATAAAACACCTTAAATTCCTCTTTAGTGTTCATAATAATAATAATAAATAAAATTTAAACACTTATAGTTACTAGTGACTCTATTCACCAAGTAGTTAATTCTTTATCGTCAAGCAAAATTTTGATGTTCTATCACTTATAATAGTCTACTAAGGTTGTGAAGGCTAAGATTGAGGTCTTATTTATGATTTTGGTAGAGTATTCGAAGAAAAATTGAAGAAAACATCAAGGGAAGAAAACACACAAATAGTGTCAGCTATAGGGCTAAAAATGGTGAGGATGATAGTATTTGGCATATATGAGCTTTCCTATATGTGCTAGCCCACTTTAGAATATGGCTTGTTGGCTCGATTTATTTAATGTATTATTTTAACAGCCTATTTCTTCATAATTTTCATTTAAACTTTGAAATTCCAAATTAATTTTTTAACACCTTTAAATATTATATTTTTAATGCCAATAATTCTTAATTATGCCTATTAAAAGCCCTATAAAATTTTAGGTCAAAATTCTATAGTCACCTTAGGTTACTATTCACTCGTGAAATCTAAAAAAATTCTGAATAAAAATCAGATGACATCAAAATTTTAAAACCCTTTCTCTATTAGACTTATTGGAATTTTAGACCTTTAAGGTATGCCAATTTCATGTCCATCTAGATACATCCCAGACCATTCTCGGCACCAACCCAACTAATGTTACTATTCACTATTTTATAGCCTATTATGATTTATTGGTTCTACCTAATCTTTTAATTATTTCATTTTCATGATTTTATGGCCCATCAAAGTTTTATGAGAAGTACTTGCCTTTTTTTACCATCACACAGTGCCCTGATATCCTGAAAACACTATTCATGGCTCGAAAGTATTATTCATGAAACTAAGTCTCACGAGAGTTACAAATAGGGCCACTGCACATATCATATGTTGGTGCCATAGCTGTATGGTCCATGACAAGAGCCACTACACACTTATATTAGAGTAGCAACCATAAGGTCCATAATGTGGGCCACTCCACACTATGATCCCATTATCCATAGGATATTCATTTTTACACTGAAATAGGCATAATAAATCAAGTTAATAGATTTTAATTACATAATGCATGATTATATGGTTAAGCCATGTATGTATTTTAATGCATGACCTATGATGTGTTAAGTTAATTATTTATGTTATGTTGATCGCATAATGTATGAGATCGTTGCTATGGTATATAATATTATATTATTAATAATCATATTTGTGTACATCTCATATTTTGGTATAATGGCACAAATGCATAATTTAATTTGATTACATCACTAAGCTATTGTATCATTTGTTTTATGATGCGTAGGTAAAAATATAGTTTGAGCACTGGCCTTAGGAATTCAAAATTATCAAGAAAAGACTACTTTTTTGGGTATAATTTTGGTTCTTGCATGTAGAACTATGTGATGTATAGGGCTAAGCACTCATATGATGTATTAAAGGGAAAGTTGGCCTAAACTATATATACTATTATCTTTTTGGATTTTTGTTCATAAAATGTTATAAAGCTAATTTAAATTATTTGTGTTATATGATACCTCTTCTTGAGGTTGAGATTAATAAGTTTGTGCTACTATATGCTGTTGGAGTGATCAAAGGATCATAAAAGTTGGCAAAATAATTGAAAATGATTATTAGAGTGTTATTTTAATGTGTAGGTTACTATTCATTTTTGGGATAATGTCCTAGTGTAGTCATTATGTTGCTAGATTTTTGACACGAGGATTCTCAAAAGTGAATTGTTACCATATTTTTAAAAAGTTTTTGATAATCCTTATTTTCGTAGGATACTTATTTATAAAAGATATTCTAATCACATGGTTAAGATATTATAAATGGTCAAGTTCAAGTAACACATTTTTGTGTGCATTCCTTAGTTGGGCTTAGTGACCAATTAGTGATCGGACCAGGTATAAGGTGTAACATTTAGTGGTATTCGAGCTCTAATATATTCCTAGTTGACATATGAGTACTTTAGAGTCTAGAGTGTACATCACATAATCTATGATCTCAAGGGTTATAAATTGTGCTCTTACCTACAGAAGAAATGAGTGCTTCGGCACACTATAACGAAGAGGAATCGAGAGTTATACTCCAATAACCATAACACTAAAGGCTACTAGAGTTGTATCTACTTTAGGTAGTGATGTGGGGAATGCATCATCGGTAGGACAAGTTCCACCAATAATTTTAAACAAGATGTTACTTTTTTAATATAGGCTACAACTATTGCTTTACTACTAGCATAGTAGTTAGAGGATCTCTTAGCTCTCTAGAAGATTTATCTAGAGAGAGTTAAGAAGATAGGAGCCAAGGAATTCAAGGTAGAACCTAGGAAGGTAGAGTTTTAGTTAGACCATATAGAAAAGATCATGAAGTAGATGAGGTACACCCTAGAGGAGAAAGTGATATATACCATATTACTCTTGGAAGAAGAGGCATCAAAATGGTGGGAAGACTTGATCGAGTATAAGACTAAAAAGGAGATTACATAGGGTTTCTTCTTATCAAAATTCCATAAGAAGTACATCATAGAGGATTATCTAAATGATAGAAGACAACAATTCATAGACCTTAAGTAAGAATAAAAGTCCATTATGGAGTATGAGAAAGAGCTTATCATGTTTAACAAATATGCTAAGGAGACCATAACCACTAAAGTTGATAAGTGTATGAGGCTTGAGAAGGCCTTGCATGGAGAAATCAAGCCTTATGTTGTCCCTATAAAGATCAGAGACTTCTCCCAACTTATTTTAGTTTATCGTTCCATAATATGGGCATAGAAGGAGAAGAAAGAATTTTGTCAAAAGAAGAGATCTTTAGGATAGGGAGCCTCTAGTGTAGCTCTACAATTAGGAAAGAAGTTCAAGGGTTATTAGTTTAGGCTTAATAATAAAATTAGAGACAACACCAAACCTAAAAGTTTGTACAAGGTAACAAGAGTAAGACTAGATAGTAGGAATCATAGGCTACCATTACACTAAGGTCCATAGCTAAGGGTGGCTAGATACCTTAGTGTTTGACTTGTATAAGTGACACAAGGGGAAGTGTTGGAGGAATAAAATAGGTGTTTGTTATAGATGTGGCTCGTTGTGTCATTTTTGCAAGGTTGCCTAAGGGGACCTAGTGTTGGATAAAGATTTACACCTGTATATACTAGAAGATAACAGGGAGATCAAGGATGAAAATTAGAGAGAGCTTAGAGGGATAGATCAGAGCCCAGAGTTGAGCATAGAGCTCTTGCTTTACAGTATGCCATTAGAGCATGGGAGAAGGCTGATGAGTCAGATGTTAATACTGGTACTTTTCTTCTCTTTAATTCACCTATTTTGGCTTTGATTGATTAAGGGTCTACACATTCTTATGTTTGTACACCATGAGCATAACACTAGGGTTTAGATTAAGAGCCTATTAACCTAGAGATGGTTAGTAATCCTATAGGCTAATGTATGGTAGTTTACAAGGTTTATAAAGTGTGTCCTTTGAGGATAGAAGATTACAAGTTTTTAGCTAATTTAATAGCATTTCCTTTTAAGGAGTTTGTCTTAATATTGGGCATGGATTAGTTTTCCAAGTATCAAGCAATTATGCATTGTAAGTAGAAGAGGTTAACTCTTAAGGCTGATGATGAGGCTGAATTCACAGTTGTGGGAGAGGGGATATAATTTCTATCTAATGTTGTATCAACTATTACAGCTAGGAGAATGTTAAGAAAAGGTTGTCAAGCTTATCTTACCCATGTGTATAATACTAGGATAGGAGAGCTAGATGCTAGTAGCATACTAATGTTGTTAGAGTATGCTGATATTTTTCTAGAAGAATTACCGAGTTTGCCTCTAGAAAGGGAACTTGAGTTTAGCATTGAAGTTTTACCTAAGATTAATTTAGTATCTATAGCTCCATATTGGATGGTGATAGTTTAGTTAAAAGAATTAAAGATTTAGTTGCTAGAGTTACTGGACAAGGGCTTCATAAAACTGAGTGTTTCACTATAGGGACCACTAGTTTTATTTGTTAAGAAGAAGGATGGTTCACCTTAGTTATATATGGATTACTAATAGTTGAATAAAGTGACCATCAAGAAAAGGCACCCTTTACCATAGATAGATTACGTTTTTGATCAACTTAAAAGAGTTAGAGTGTTTTCCAAGATAGATTTGAGATCTGGGTAATGCAAGTTGAGAGTGAAGGAATTAGATGTGGTGAAGAATACTATTATAATGAGATACAGCTACTACGAGTTTCTAGTAATGCCATTTAGGCTTACCAATGTGCTTACAACTTTTATAGACTTAATAAATAGAGTCTTTAGGCTTTATCTTGATCAATTTGTGCTATTTTTCATTGATGACATCTCAGTTTATTCTAAGGGCTGAAGAGAACATGGAAAGCATATGAGAACAATTTTGTACATTTTAAGGGATGAGAAGTTGTATGCTAAGATTAGCAAGTGTGAGTTCAAGCTTAGTGAAGTTTCTTTTCTAGGGCACATAGCTTCTATAGAGGGGATTCCTATTGATCCTAGTAAGAATGAGGGTAGTGATAGAGTGGAACCCACCTAGGAACACTATAGAGATTAGGAGTTTTCTAGGGTTGGTAGGATATCATAAAAAAATTATAAAGGAGTTTTATTTGATAATAGCCTCTATCACTCGTTTGTTGAGGAAAGATGTCAAGTTTGTCTCAAATGATAGATGTCAATAGAGTTTTGACAAGTTTAAAGTGATGTTAACAGAGACTAATTCTTATTCAGCTAGTTTCTAGGAAGGACTTCACCATATATAGTGATGTGTCTCATAATGGTGAAG
>CANXYI010214551.1:0-10328 GCA_948208565.1 Hura crepitans
GCAAGCTTTTCTCTTCTAAATTACCATAAAAAATCATTTAATGTGTTAAGAATTGAATTGTGAAGGAATTAGGAGCCATAGGAGTCCCTAAAGCACAAAGAAACTCAAGGTGTGTGCAAGTGTACATCAAAGGGGGCTAAGAGGCAACTTCTTATGTGTATGTGATTCCATCCTTTTTTATTTATTTCCTAAAGGATTTGGTGATTCTAAGAATGCCTATAGGCTTAGAATTTGATTTGGAGACTTGTGTGATTTTTCAAGGATTTTTGAATGGGAATGGCGTAAATGGAAGTAAAGGAAAATTAAGGTGTGCTTTGGCCTCTTTCAAGCTTGAAGTGAAGAATCCATCCCCTTTTGTACTGGGGTATGTGAATTTATAGCACTTAATTTATGCCTTGGCCATTTTCTATAATTTATGTGTCTATATTAGGTATTGAATTTATGGTTATACTACCAAAAGCTTTCATTTGGATGATGTGAACTTGTAACTATGCTATTTAAGTGTGTTATAAATGGTTTGGGTAATGAGTTTGAAAAAAAAATTAATAGAGGGTGATAGCCATGAATTAGCTATGAGGGTGTGTGCCTAGAGGTGTAAGGATATGGCATAATTTAGGTATGAAATGGATGATTTTGCCTATGTGTGATTGTTGTTGTAATAAAATGTGTATGTGTGGTGAGTTAGGTAGAGAATGAAAGGCTTAGTGGTGGTTCCATGGGTGGTCGTGAGGTGTCTTAGGTAGTAAGGCATGTGTTAAGATGTTAGCATAGCGTACAAGTTAGAAAATGGCATGTTAGGCAAGGACTTGTGTGTATGTGTGGTGAATTTGGTGAAAACATGCATGTGTGTGATCTAGGCCTAGCAGAGACATGTACAAGGCTTAACATGTGTGTGATTTGAATGGTAATAGCCTTATATGTGTGTAAGCATGCTTGTGTTATGTTAAAATATGTGTATATCTGCTTGATTGTGACTAAAAGGCATGAGTATGGCAATTTGGGAACATTGGTCGACAGCTATACAAGGCTAAATTGGCAAGAAAATGAGGTATGTCTTGTCATGTACATGTGTGTGATATTGCATGACATATTTGGAATGAATTTTGCAATGTTTATATAGCATGACCTTGTTGAATATGCATACGTAGTAAGGCATGAAATGTATATAATATGGGATACCTTTTTAAGGTTAGGAAAGGGTTGAAAAGTAAGCTAGAATTTGGCTTATGATAACTTGGTAAAAGTGACATTAAAATGGACTAGCTTTGGCATGAAAATAGTACCTTAAATTAAACCAATTTGTAATGTTTATTTGACATGGATTAGAAGCCAATTTTATGGCAATTTAAGATATACATTTGAGATTGGCTTTAGGTCTATGAAAGTGTGTGCAAATGAGTGCAAATGGCATTGAGAAAGGATGTAAAAAGAGCCTAAAATAAGTGGAGTAAAGTAATGGACTAGACAAGATTTTACATAACTTTAATTTTTCTTAAGAAAGTGCCCAAATAATTTAGAAAAATTGATTCAGAATTGTCCAGTAGAGCTAAAAGTGACTTGTGACTGTCCAGGTCAAAAATCAACTGTCTAGAAAAAAAAATAACTATTTGCTTTTCACTTTTAAATATTATAAATAGATGATTAGTAAAGAAATGAACATAAAATGAAGTTAAATAGTCTATTAGTTAGACACCCACTAGATGGGTTGACTAGTCAACTTAAAGATTAGTAATTGCTAGACTGTTTGTTTAATAGACTAGGCTAGTAGAGAGGCCAGGGTTTGAAATGTGGGCCACTGCACAATTTTATTATGATGTATTACTTTTGGGAGGTCTATAGACTGATCCATATGTTTAGTTGCTTACTTCTGGAAGGTTCCTTTAAAATGATCCCTACGGCTATATTAGGCCACTTTTGGGAGGTTTACAGATTGATCCCTATGTTTAGTTGCTTATTTCTAGAAGGTTCCTTTGATTGGATCCCTATAGCTATATTAGGCCGGTGTAGTAGTCAGGGTCTAAAATATGGGCCACTACACACTTTTTTAGTTCCCTCTTGGTCTAGTGTCTGTAAGTATTGTCTACCTTGTTGGGATTTTAAAATGGAATTAAAGTAAAGTAAAATAGAAGTTTAGAATGATTGATAATAATTTATGATGATAAATTTAATAAATAAAATGCAGTGGCATTTTAGTAATTTTAAAGTAAACTTGGCATATCATTTGAATGGCATTAGGCACCTAGCATATCACCCACACACTTAATCTAGACCATTATATTATGTTTGCTTGTGTCTGTTAATATATGTGGCTTGTTTTGAATTGATTAAATTCACCACTGATTTTTATACGCAGCGTACCCATGTTGTGGTGCATAGGTAGCAAGGATATATAGATTAGCCTTAGAGATTATGCAGTGTAGAAACACAAGTATTGAAGGGTAAGTGGAATTTCTTTTTATTTGGGAAGTGGCACTCATGTAAATACTATAGGTATGGGTTTGCATGCTTAGAATCTACATTGTCTCTATATGTCTACAATTATAAGATTTAGAAGTGCTATATTTAATCAGGTGGCTTGATGAATGACTTTATATATGAATCTTGATGAGTGTGGGCTTGAGGCCTTATGTGCTACTATGTGTGATTGATATGTGTTAAATGTTTGATTTGGGGGACCAAAAGGGTCCAGACAGAGGTTGATGGATAACTTTATCTTTATAAGTGCTTCTACAAGTGAAAAAATTTTTTTAGAATATCTTTGGGTAGTCGTTATGCTGCCTAAAATTTTTCTAAACTTAAGAAAGGTCTGATTAAGGAATTCTAGTATAAAAATGATATGATAAAAGATGATGTGAAGTTAGATAACCAATTTAAGACTTATCTGATTAAATATTTGGATTTTAGTAAGTGTTAAATGAATGGACCCTAGGAAAATGTACGGATGGGTGACCTATAGGAAGTGCACCACTTATTAGATTTCCTTTAAGATCTAGTAAGGGGTGTCACACCATGTCATTATATCATTGTAACTTTAATTTAGGTACACACACACTTGTTAATTATCATTCATAACATGTTCATAGCATAGCATAACTCATCTTTTAGGCTACTCACATCCATTCTTCAAGTCACGAGAATTTAGGCCATATAGTCAACATAAACACATTAGGTTCATTTAATCCTTTTTATGCCTATTTACTAAGGCATAACACTTATCATTTGTCTACATGAAATTACTTGTTCTTCTAGGCCATTTAGTCTGAAATATCATATTGACTTTAACTATCACCATATTACATACATTAAGCAACTTGCATTATGAACCTTTAATTAGCTTATTTAACTCTTAATTACACTATTTTCACCATTATCGAGCCAATATACTCTTTAAGCTAATTTTTGTCATTGCAAGCTTTTCACATACTCATTTCATTTCCATCATTTAGCACACATAACATTTTATAAGACAACTAACATTCATTACAAGCCATTAAATGCCTAAAACATTAATCATACACTAACTACATGCACTTTAATTCATTAGATCCCATACATAATATATATAGATTGAATTCATTTATATATGTTGTAGCATCTATTCTTTGTATATATCAAGCACTATGTTCAAATGCATGCCATTTATATTAGCTTAATCTAAGTCACCAAAAATCCTAAAACATGATCTTATGAACATTTTGGTTTAGCATTATATATATAATTTTCACAATTTCGACCACTAGTCTAATATGGCAGCAAACATATTACGCAGTTTAGTTTAATTAATTATTAAATATTATTCCCAAAGCATATTCACTACTTAATCAATTAACATATAAAAGCATGTATGCTTAACTTCATTAAATTAGCTATCATAATAAAATACATATACTCTCTTTATTCAAATTATAACACTTAAATAGTTATAGTATTTGTACACCTCTTTTAATCTTAAAAGCCAGCCTTAACTCAAAGGCACCAAATCTTACCACAAACATAGTTTGGCCTATTTCAATTACACATACCAATTTTCTTATATTCGTGATGATAACTTTATATAAACATAATGATTTCAAAAAATTCCTACCCTTTTTAATCATCACATGCACACACATCAATTATTCTTTTATTCATTCGAATTTTGCTTGCCATAGCAATTCATTATGACTATGAGATCTGGTAAATAGATGTAAAGATGGCTTTCCTTAATGAAAAATTATCAAAGGAAGTGCACATGACATGACCTGGAAGTTTTATATCTATAGATGGCTATTAGGTTTACAAGCTTCAAAAATCAATTTATAGATTGAAGCAGGCATCTAAGAGCTAGAACATCCATTTTGATAAGATAATTAGAGTGTTTAGTTTCTCACAAAATATGGGTGAACCATGTGTTTACAAGAAGGTTAGTGGAAGTGCAATTGCTTTTCTTGTGTTGTATGTAAATGACATACTAGTAATCGAAAAAGATGCCTTTGTCTTCCAATCAATCAAGATTTGGTTAAGTAAATAGTTCTTTATAAAAGACCTTAGAGAAGCAACCTACATCTTAAGGATCATGATCTATGGAGATGGATCCAAAAGGTTACTTGGTCTTTCACAATTTACATAAATAGATAAGAAGCTAAAAAGGCTTAGCATGAATCTCTCCAAGAAAGGTTATATTCTTATGTTGTATAAGAAACATCTTTCTAAATCTACGTCTGCTAAGACACAAAAAGAGAGAGAGCATATGAGCAGGATCCCATATAATTTGTCTATAGGATCTATCATGTATGCAATGTTATGTATGAGACCCGATGTAGCATTTGCTTTGAGTGTCACGAGCAGGTTGCAATCCAATTATGGAGAGGAACATTAGGTGTCTGTTAAGAATATCCTTAAGTTCTTGAGAAGGACTAAGGATCTATTCTTAGTTTACGGAGAAGGAGATCTATAAATTAGTAGGTATACTAATGCTAGCTTCTAATATGATAAGGATGACTACAAATTTCAATCAAAATATATATACATTATGTGTTAAGGAATAGTTCATTGGAAGAGTTCTAATTAGGATACGACTATAGATTTTGCCACTGAAGCTAAATACATAGTAGCTTCTAATGCAGTTAAGGAAGTCATTTGGATTAAGAAGTTCATTGCATAACTTGGAGTGGTTCCAAGCATTTTTAATCTGATACCTTTATATTGTGTTAACAATAGGGCTTTTCATAGGCTTGCATACCATAATCTTGTCAATGATCCAAACATGTTCTTTGGCATTATCATCTGATCCAGGAGATTGTTAGTAGATAAGATGTGGAAATTGAAAGGGTCCCCATAGATTATAACACAACTAATCCTCTCACAAAGGCACTATCACTAAGAAAGTTTGATCAAGATGTAAATGCAATAGGTATTAAGTACATAGGTGATTGGCTTTAGTGTAAGTGGGAGATTATTAGAATTATACTCTAGAGCTTATGTAAAAGGGTTATATTCACGCATTTAAACTTTGTGAATCTATGCAATATAGCTTTTCTCTTTATATCATAGTACTTTTATATATATTACCTATAATTGTTTGCAATGTCTTAAACCATGTTAAAAAGTCCCTCGTATAAAATCACAGTGTAGAGGAAATCATGAAGTGTTCATAATGTGAGATTCTTATTGTATGCAAATGTGATATACCTAAATATCCTTGATCATAGTATTAACAAGATAGGACATTATTCATATAGATAGATCATCACATGTTATGTTTTTTTATTAGATCAAGTAGTAGTAGTTCTCACAAGCTATAAGCATAGAGATACTTAGAATTAACATGTGGATTCTTACTTTGGAAGTGACTATATTAGAGATCTATCATGAGATTTTCACATGGATACTTCATCTATGTTAGTGAAAGTATCTCATTATATCAGTGGTGCAAGTTTCCTTAGACTTGAGATCACTAATTGTCTTAAATATAAAGTGACATACTTTGACTCTAAAGCTTTTACTTTGAACTAGAAGCATTCGTAGTGAGGTATTTAGGTTTGCCATGAAATATTTAAAGATAGGGTAGTAATCAATAAAGGATTTGCCACTCCAGATTATAGTAGGGAGCTTATTTCACAATTCTGATGAGTAACCTATATTCGGACATTTCTAGCAAGAGCAAAGTGCCATGTCTGAATAGGATTCATAAAGGAAATTTTGGGAATAAAGGTGAAATTATTAGAACAATATGTCTAATGCTTAATTAGACATACTTAGTTAAGCTATGAGTAGACATAAGTCTACACTTAAAACTGGATGAGGTAAAAGATGGTGAATAGAGTCTACTGCACTATAATTGTATATAGAAGGGTTAAGTCAAAGCACTTGACTTTTCAACACTTAGGTGGTCATGATGCATGGCTATATTTCTCTCTTGACTTGCACATAAGTGATATATCAACTGGTGAATTGAAATTGATTCAATGAGATTGAATTTATAGAGTCCTAATTAGATTAGGACTTTATTTCACTCTGTATTGCCAAGCTATTTTTGAAACCCATAGGGTTACACACATAAAAAGAAGTTTGCAAAAGATTCAATAAGATTGAATTTTCTAATGATATAAGATATCTATAGAAGATGAATTAAGAACAAAAAAAAAAAAAGCAAACGGGCTTGGGGCCCATTTGCAAATATGTTGTATAGAAATTAAGGTTTCTAGACATAGGCCTTATTGAGTCAAAATTTTAATTACTCTTGTATATGATTTTTTATGATATTTTAAAGGGTATAAAAGGCCTCAAATCAGAGTGATTGTTAATCCAAACTAGGGCCTAGAAGTGCCATATAGGATTAATGAAAGTCGAGCTAAAGTATAATACACATAAGCCAATTTAAGGGCTTATGTGTATAAGACTAAATAAGGCCCAATTAGTGGTCCATTCTAGTCTGACTTAGGGTAGATTTTGAGTGTCAAAATCTAACCAAATAAGGGTTGATTCAAAATATAAACAACCCTTATAGAAGTAGCCATAATATGCAAACATTCTATTGTAAAAATTGGCACATAAAATAAATAGAACACATATAATTTCTTCTTCTTTTTCTTTTATCCTCTTGAAATTCCTATTAGCACTTGGAATCTCAAGTCGCTCTCTTCTAAGAACTTCTTACATAGATTACCTTGGATGTGTTCCTAAAAGAGAATCACTATGGTTTGTAATAACCTAATGAGAAGAGCTTATAAAAAGAATCTGCAATCGTGCTTTATGGTAAATCATAGAACACAGCTAGATTTATTATTTAGGATGAATTTTAAATTATCTAGATCCATTATCATTATTGTTTTTTACTTAAATTTTAATTTTTTACTGTGTATGATCGAGAAAAACCAATAGAGATTAAATGGAAATCACTTATCAATACATTCTAACATGTAAAAAAGGTTGAAAAAAAGAAGAGGTAACAAATATCAAGGTCAAACCTTGGTGAACCTCTATAAATATATCAATTACAAAAAAAAGAGGGACAAATTAAACCAAATGAGAAGATTATAAAATAATAGCAAAGATACCGAAACTAATAAAATATGAATTAATTGAAATATATTTTATAAAATTGAATGGAAAAGAAAGTTTAAAATAAAGAATGAAAAATTAAATAAAAAATCTTACACAAAATGAATTGAAATAAAGTACTAATAAAAAAATTTAATATCAAATAAAATAAAAGAATTGAAACAAACTAAACGAAATAAAAGAAATGAAATATAATGAAATGGCGATCAAACCACCATGTCTAACTAGAAGACAGATGATTCCATCCTTTTTAAGAAATATAAAAAAGGGAAATTATTGAGTATAATTGCCTTTAGAAAAGCCTTTTTTAGTAGAATTCCCAAAAGAATTTGAAAATAATTTTTGTAATGAAGGAACTTCAAAAAAGTGTTTTTTTTTTTCTTTTTACTCTGGCATGCTTTTTGAGGTTAGGAATTGCCTCCTTTTTGAGGTTAGGGATCAAATCCTTTTTCTACTGTCACTATTTTATTTTATAATTGATAGTGCTAGAGCAAAATAGCCATTTTGCAGTCTTTAAAATGGCCATTTTTTCTAAGAAAATTGCCATTTTGGCTTTAGCCAAATGACAAAAATCTGCTAAAAACCTCAAAGAACTTCTCTTTTTGTTTTTAAAACCAATTTTAAATTATTTTAAAACCATGACTCCATATCATGAGGGGCTTTACCCTTACACCCCTTTAAGTTAATGTCAGCCCAAGCCCTTAGACCACTATAACCCCTATTTTTTTTTTTGCAATTTTAGGTTGCATCGTGAGCTTGTCATGTTGGGTAAGAGTTTATATCCAAAAGTTAACTATTATTTTAGAATTTTTGTGAAGAGAACTTCATATTAGATATCAAGATTTCCATTTATAAGAACCTTTATCCTTTCTTCACCATTAGGCAATTTGAACTTATGCCCAGAACCTAGTGTTAATAGATATCTTCATAAATTTTCTATATTCTTAATATACATTCAAAATTTGCTCTAATTTACTTCCAATTCATTTTTTATATCTTTACCTTTTGAAGCTATATCTTTTAACATTTTGTACATGTAAATTTCAGATTCCATAGTTAGAATTACATCAATTGTTTAATTTTTTATTTATATGCCATTTAGCTATCTTACTATTAAGGCCTTTATACTAAGTGACACATGATTCCACTCAAATGCTTTAATTTCCCTCTCCTTTAGACATATGTATGTTTCAGCCAATGAAGCACTTAAAGATAGGCTTTTTTGCTTTCATGTATTTTTAGTCTTAAAGCATCAACTTTTATGCCTAATTTAAATCCTAGCTTATCACTTTGATTCATGTAATCAACTCATAAAAGAATCATAATTTACATGAGCTTAATTAAGGAAAATTCATAGTGTTAGAATACACTTATATCTTTTATAAGCTTTCCTCCATAAAAATCCATTTAATCACCTTTTAATTTCTTATATTCTTCATTTACTCGCATAATTTAAATAGCCTATGGAAATTACAAGATTAGGGAACATTTCACTTGTAATTAAGCTTTCACCCATATTTCTCCTTCTTCTTTTCCTCTAAATTCATTTCCCTCCATATATCTTTAAAGAGCTAATGAATTATTTTGAGGTAGACTTTTATTTTGGTGTGTTATTTTGAGGTCAAATAAGAGATTGATAAAAGAATCTTGAGAGGTCAAAGGACATGGATTTTTGGCCATTGAAGGAGTGAAATAAGGGAGATATTGGCTGAAAATTTATGAATATTTTACATTATTTCCTTATTTATACATGTATATTAGTGGTTAGGATATAAGACAATACATATGTATGGTGAAAATTGATTCCATATACCTCTATTTTCTTTTTTATTTATTTATTTTGCTTTATTTTGGATGGCCAAGATCTCATATGTCACTATTTGATCCAATGGCCAAGATTGCTCTCTACAAAAATATCAAGTCATGCTTATCTCATAAATTGACATTTTCCTTTATTTAATTTCCCCAATTTATTTTTATTAGTTCCATTTATAAATAAATTATAGTACTATGAGTTTCATGTTCCTTTAACTATTTTAGTATGATGATGTGCTAGTCTCAAATTTGTGAGCATGTTTTTTGAAATTTTTAGTTTAATTTTGAAGTTCTATTCATACCTAACTATAATCTAGATTTTTTTTTTATTTTTGACCTCTTATATAACCTCAAATGCCTCTCAAGTTACACATAATTCATCTCATAATTTATACTACTATGTGGTTGGGTCAATTCACGGCCTTAGTGTCGCTATTCATTAAGACCATTTCTCAAACCTTATTATTTCCATATTTTCATATTTCTCACATGCCATATCCATGTTTCTTACCCTTTTACCTATGTTCCTTACATTTTTTGGTAACCAAATATCGATTTCTAATTTTTGTCCTCCACTTTCTCATGTAATTCCCTTTTTGTACTTTTGTCATTTTTTGGTCAGTTGTTCACATCAGTCGAATTTACTCAATCTGTATGTTTATTTCATTTCCCAATTTTTCTTTATATTTTCTTTCCATCTTTATGTAAATTAAATTAAAGATTGGGCTGTGACATATGCAACTAAAGAGAATGTGAACATAATGGATTACGCCTATGACACCCCTTACTCGATCCAATCATCAGACCCAAATAAGGAGCATACACGTAAACCTGTTATCTGAACTCTCTTAATCTTTTTTGCTTATTAAAAACCTAAATAAATTAAAACCCTTTTTTTAAATATTTGATTATGTATTGAACCATAAAAAATTATTTAAATAAAATTTTGATTTTTGTTTAAAACCCTTTCG
>CANXYI010214571.1:0-12479 GCA_948208565.1 Hura crepitans
ACACACATGACATAATAGATTTGAGTTATTCCACATACCTAGGGTGTGTGTACACCCTTTTCCCACCACTTTGAGCTTGGTTGGCTTGGTTCTTCTCACTTGAATTTCCAAACCCTAACATAACCATTCAAAACTTAGAAAAATTCTAGAAAAATATCTAGAGCTCCAAATTAAAATCTAAGACCATAGGTTTTCTTAGAATAACTTAAGGTATATATATCAAAAGTAAAAAGTAAGATTTGTGACCTTTTACCAACTTTTTGCACTATTTATCAAAGTGATGAATTTCTCCAATTTTTGCTCTTTTCTCTAACTTTTTGAGAGAATTAGAGTGTAGAGGTGATAGAGGCTTAAATTATATGTATTTTTCTTAGATTTTAGTGGGATTTAGGAGAGAGAAAGCTTGAGAAAGTTAGAGGAAATGGTGAGAAAGGTGGCGAATTTGGTGTCTTTGGGTGGAAGATGATGGCTTGGTTCATAGGTTGGGTTATATTTAGGAGAAATTTGGCATATAGGGCATGTTGAACCAGTTTAATTAGGCCAAATGGCTTATAAACAAAAATAAAAATCATGAGTTTCTAAAATCCTTTCTTCTATGTCTGGCAAACCTGTTGATATAGAGAGCATAGTAATACAATCTAAATCTTGAACGCTACGATCCTCATTTAATCCATGGAGAATTAAGAGGACAGGCAGGCCCTTAGTGGAAAAACAATAGGCTAGCTAGTCATTGGTGTTCTCATGGCTTAGCTGGGGCTCTCAGCATCCTCATTGTATTAAAGCCATTGTTACTATTCTCTCTATAGATAACTTTTGCAGGAGATAGAAATTTCTTCAATATGACTAAATCTGAAAATAAACTTGAAGCTCTTACCCCTCATAGACTTTTCTAATCATCTCTCTCTTTAACATCTATAAGAAAACACAATTTTTTGTATGAATATAATTTTTGCCCTGACCCTAAGAAAGTCCAAAACATTAAACTACCCTTAATCAATCCCTCTGATGCTTACTCTAAGCATAAACCTTCATTTCGTCAGTCTTTTAAAACTCTATTGTGACATCCCTCTAGATCTATAAATGAGTACATCCAATCCACTAGATTTGATCAATGTCTAGTTTTAATAATAGGTGAAGAACAATTTATCTCTTTTGAAATTCCTCCTGAATTTCTTCCTCAATGGACTCATCAAGGGTTCACTCATGTTCATTTTGGAGCCATCAGACTAGCCCTTTCTTATCATGGAAGAAAAGGACTCCCGGTCTTTGCAAGAATAGCCCTTCTAGATTTAAGATATTTACAGTACCACTAGGTAGTAATAGGTATTGTCCAGACTTCTTTGAATGCTTGAATGGCCTTATTCAATTTTTATCCCAACTTTAATATAAGGCTACAAGATCTTCATGTTCTCTCAGCTTTGAAAGTTCAAATCCAGATCACGACAGCAAAACAAGTCCCTACAATGGTTGTTGTAACTCTTTATTATTAGTTGATTTATAGAGTCCAAAACCATGCGATGGACCTATCCTTACCAACTTCAATAGATGCTTTAATGATAATGGCTGATACAAACCATGTCCCCACATGTGTTAAAATTCCTAAGCAGCTAAGTAAAGAAGACCTGCTAACTCTTTTTCTAGAGTCATGGACCAGATATGAGCAGCTTCAAACCCATAGCAAGCCTGTCTAGGCTACTGAACCCCTGTTCAAAAGAAAAAAAGATGGTACAGTGGAAACAAAGTTCCTAAAGCCTATAGAGGAACCTCAGAAGGATGTTCTAGGTACCTCAATTTTCCCCACACAGTTCATGATGTAACCTTTTCAACAAACAGAAGACTCAGTTCCTATAAAAGCTTTCTCGAAGTTACGAGAACCCATCTATGCTTTTAAAAGGAATGGTTAGTGTTTCTTTGATATATGTAACTGTAATGAGTGTTATCTAGCCAAACTCAAAGATGAATATGAAGATGATGACCAGCAAAGAAGGAAAAGAAGATCAAAGTGCAAACCAGGAGATCAAAGATTCCACAGTAGATATGAAGATGGAGATCCTTCCATTGGAACCTTAGGAGAACCATCTGGAAGGTATGATTATCTTATCTCCTTCTCACCTCCTCTACCCTCTCCCCTACCTTCAAAAAAACCATCAGAGAAATGTAAGCCTCAACCTCCACCTAAAACACCTTTACCATATTACAAACAAGCCCAGAAATGGATTCCAAAATAACAAACCCAAATCTAGAGAACTCCTCAGATCTGTATATATCATATGTTCATTCCTCGAGTCCAAATCTGGAAGGAAAGCCCAAAAATGTTAGCCCAGTTAAAGTTGTCCTAAATTGGCAAATAAAAAATGCCAATGCATAAAACAAGGTCCTAAAAAGACTAGAAAAGAAAGTTGATCAAGTCTTCTCACATATATTACAACTAGACTCCCAGATGACAACAATAAATATGACACTTTATAGACTCATAAATTAATTGCAATCCCAATTTTATGAGCTGCATAACCAGTTGATGACCATGATTAACTAACAAATTTATGATGCAAGTTTTTAGACCAAAACTGCTGAAATTGCTAAACTCAAAGCTCAGTTGGCAATAATTGAAAAGGATATAAGAGGAAAAGCTTATTCTTATGATAATCTTTATGATCCATTTGGATTCTCAACCTCAGTACCTTTACCTTTCTCTCAATAGCCAAGCTATTTAACCATTCCTCCCTCTCAGCTATTATTGGAAGATTTAGAAAGCCCTGGTCTTTCTCATGATCTTTTTAAAAAGAAGCTTAAAGCTAAAAAGTTTCCAATGATACAAAAAGAACTACCCCAAAACCAACCCTCTTCCTTAAACACTCAAAACACAAAAACTCCCACACTATCACAAGACAAAGTTAAATAAATCCCTGAAGCACAAATGATCCAAAATCTAAATCTCATTACTTCTTTCATAGACTAACA
This sequence comes from Hura crepitans, assembly GCA_948208565.1. Taxonomy (NCBI): domain Eukaryota; kingdom Viridiplantae; phylum Streptophyta; class Magnoliopsida; order Malpighiales; family Euphorbiaceae; genus Hura; species Hura crepitans. Next base: position 2,962 of record CANXYI010214571.1, read on the forward strand.
AGCAAAGAAGAATATAGCCCATCTCTAAAGTTCTGATCCAATAGATGACCAGGATTCTTCAATAGATTTATCAACACAATCAGAAGATTTAACAACTCTTAATGATTCTGATGAAGAAGACCCAAAACATTTTTTAGAGGTATTCATGGCAAATGAAACCCCACAGACAACTGGTGTGAATGCATTAGCCGGTACATCTAGAACTGGCCCCTCAGTAAGGAAAGAAGAGAATCCTTCTCAAGGATACTTCACTGAAGATCCAGAAGAAGGAATGGCACACTATACCTTCACAGAGAACAAACCACCATAATTTAGTGGTGCAAGCCTATGGTTTTCTTTTGATGATATCCCTCTTTATCAATGGAGAGATAGATTATAAGAATTTTATGCATGGCTAAAATTACAAATAAAGAAGACAAATGCTAATTTCTCTCATATCCTCTAAGAGTTTATGTTAAGATTTACAAGTCTTTTGCAAGATTGGTTTGTAAGAGTAGACGCATACACTAGGCTGCAGTTTTATCAATATCTAGATATAGCACATATTCTTAATTTCATCCATAAAGAGTTTATTAGAAAACCTGCCTAATTTGATGAAACCCTTAGAGATGAATTCTTCAAGTTGAAATGATGTTCTTTAAATAGAAAAGATCTGGATAGACACTACTACAATATGAGCAAAAGATTCTACATTCTTAGAGGCATGAAAGACCTAAACCTTAAACAAGGCTTTCTCTCATCAATTTTAGAAGCTTTGTTAGAACAAGCCTTATACCTAATGAGAGAACAAAGAATTCAGTTGAATACTCTTTCTCTTAGTGAAATTTACTAGAAGGTACTTACAGCGTTAAATAGGCTATGTAATCAATAAAAGCTAGTCCAAAAGCTTATGAAAAGAAGCAGAGATCCTTCTTTTAAAATGGCATGTAGAAAACCAGATCTTTCTATCAAATATAGAGAAAGGAAATGTACTTGTTCTTATGGAAAGAAGAAGAAATATTTCAAAAAGATCAAAATAGGCAATATCCATCACAAGAAGAGAACAATGAAATGGAAGTATTTCAGAAAAAGGAAAGATAGAGGAAAGAAATCAGACAAATGTTATGTCTGTGGAAAAAAGGGACACTATGTGAAATAGTGCCTAAAGAAAACAAAGAAGGCAGCTATGGTAATTCAAAAGATTAACCAGACAGTCTCATAAGACATTAGAGATGCAAATGTGGAATTAATTTTCTCACTAGATAAAGATGTTAATCCTTAAAGTCTTTTTATAATACAACTTTTAGACTCTGAAGATGATATAGATTCAAAAGAGGAAACTGAACATGATGATGAACAGTATAATGAGGCATATTTTATTGAATCAATAGGTTCCCTAGCCATAAATTCTTTATAGCATCCAGTACCACTGGTTCCAGTCTATCTTTACCAACACAAATATGCCGTACCTATAAAAGTAATTGCTTTTCTTGATACTGGTGCTCATTGTACCCTTATAAATCTAAGCATCCTACCGTCAGAATGTTAGAAACCATTTAGATGCCCTTTCAAACCAGCAAGTGGAGAAATTTTCCATACAGAGCTTAAAACTAAGAGCCCTATCAAAATCCAGCTATTCCCAGAATGCTTCATCTGGACAACCGTCCTAGGATCAAACCTCCCAGGAAGAGATTTAATTTTGGGATTTTATGCTTATTGCAAATTCTAGAAATTGTCCATTCTACCTGCTAGAATCAAGTTCAAAAGGTACTTTTAACCTTTTACCAACATTCCCTCTTTGTTCTTAAGCTAAAACATTGAACCCAGTAGAGTAAACAAAGATCTCATTGAGATATTTCACAAGAATTATTGTGCAAACTCCCACTCTGAGTTTATCCAAAAACACCCTTGACCATTGTGGACCAGACCAAAATTCTTCATTACCTTAGCTTTCAAACAATGTGAAGATGTTAACCTAACAAAGGCAACCCACCTAGGAATGTCCCTAGATGATCAAAGCCTTGCGAAGGAAGAATGTATGCAATTAAAAGCCCAAGGTTTAATTAAGCCCACAAAGTCTAATTAGGCTTATCAGGCTTTTTATGTTAACAAAAGGTCTGAACAGATGCGGGGAAAGAAAAGGCTTGTGATTGATTATAAGCCTTTTAACCATTTCCTAAAAAATGATAAGTATCCCTTACCTAAAATCTCAACCATGTTTTCCTACCTTTCCAATGCCAAAATATTTTCTAAGTTTGACCTTAAAGCAGGATTTTGGCAACTAGGAATACACCCTTAAGAAAGGATTTTTGCATTCCTAACCACCATTATCAATGGACGGTTATGCCCTTTGGATTGAAAGTTGCCCCTTCACTATTCCAAAAAGCCATGATCCACATCTATGAACCACTCCTATCCTTAGCCCTCATCCGCATAGATGATATCCTCTTGTTCTCACTAGAAATGGATACCCATAATGATCTGCTTAAATAGTTCATTAATCTTACTCAGGATTATGGAATCATGCTTTCACCCTCAAAAATACAGCTGGCAAAACAAACAATTGAATTTTTGGGCATGAAGTTTACTAATGGGACTTACCAACCACAGCCACATATAGGGACAGCCTTATTAAAGTTTTTTGACAACAACCTAACCTAGAAAGAAGTCTAGTAATTTCTTAGAATTATAAATTATGTTAGACTTTATCCCCCATTTCAACACTATAACCCAACCACTACATGTCATGCTTAGGAAAAATGCACCCACATGGTCCACTACGAAAACAATAGTTGTAAATAAGTTAAAAGATGTGGTTTAGGATTTGTCACCACTCCAGATTCCTTTAATAGGAAAATGATTTTTGCAGATAGATGCCAGTGATCAATTTTGGGGTGCTATTCTTCTTGAAGAAAAAGACAATGGGAAGAAGATTTGTGGATATGCTAGTGGAAAATTCAAAGATTCAGAATGTCACTATCATTCCACCTTCAAAGAAATCCTAGCCATCAAATATGGGATTAAGAGGTTTGAATTCCATCTCATTGGACATAGCTTTACAGTTGTCATGGACTATTCGTCCTTCCTTAGAATGCTAAAATTCAAAGGAAAGACTATTCCTCACTTATAACTTTTAAGGTGGAAAGAATGGTTCAATAAGTTCACTTTCAATGTGGACCATATAAAAGGAAAGCACAATCTCATTCTAGATTTCTTATCCTGACCAAAAAGTTTCAGCCTTATCATTTCAATTGGAGAAATCCCAAGAAACCTTTTGGCAAGCTCAAATAGTTTAAGCAGCTATAAAATGCCCAACTTCTGAATTCATGACTGCCACAAACAAATAATCTAGGCCACCATCTTGCACCTCCACTAAACCAAAAAGCATTTAAACTTAGGCAAGAAATAACCTTTTCCAATACCTAGCAAATATCCAATAGAAATTCTTTTTGAACCCAGATCATACCCATGTTCCAACCATGATCTTTCATCCAGACTACCCATGGTTGATTATATACAATTTCACCAAAGCCCATCTAAAATGCCTAGATGAATTATGGTTTTTATGGTGCCTATCAGCCTTATACTATCATGCCATCTATTTCCCTATCATGAATCTTATCCATATCCTCCATAATGAAGCCTATGAATCCTCTTTACATTGGTGGTTTCTTGAGTGGCATTGACCACTGTCATGGTGGAGAAAATAGTTTTTGAAGATCGCACAAGAAGAAGACTTATGGAAAAAACCATACGAAGTCCACTCCCAATATACTACAATTTTCATTTTCCACAGGCCCTATTTCTACAGAACAGATAGACAGCTATTATGGATGCAGAATCAAGCTTTTCATTGGAAGACATTTTCAAAATTACACCCTTTCAGGGAAGATACCTGTGAAAAGATGGAACTGAGAATGTTTCTATGTGAGCTTAACAATTTCGACCCATGGACCACAATAGCACCTATTCTTTACACATCTTTTAGCCCAAAAGAAGATTGGAACCATAGACTAAACCCAGTAGAATCTACTTAAACTGAAATCTTCATTGTTCCTGAGCCCAAAGAAGCAGTTGAAACAAAAGAGCCAATTGAGTCCAACCTAGCTTTTAAGGATTCACAAGACCCATGGGATTTTGAAGAGCCCAGCCCATATCATTTTGATCCTAAAGACATGAACATATCACCATCCCATGAGCCAATCAACAAGAAAAGAAAAGTCAAGGATATATCTTACCTTTTGACTTTTTGTAAAAGATAAGATGTCCTGAGCTATAAAGAAGATCTTATTCTCATCTTGTTTGCCACTAAGTATCATGTATAATTATTTTATTTTATCCTATCAACCATTAAGAAGTGAGATATTGTAGCCACGAGTCTTGTATAATTATTACTTAAAGGCTTATATAGAGAAGCCTTCTATATGATGGAGAGGTAGAACCAGTTTGGAATCACTGCTTTTATCTAAATAAAAATCATGAGTTTCTAAAATCCTTTCTTCTATCTCTGGCAAAACTATTGATATAGAGAGCATAGTAATATGATATGAATCTTGAACGCTACGATCCTCAGTTAATTTATGGAGAATTAAGAGGATAGGTAGGCCTTCAATGGAGAAAGAATGGGCTAGCTAGTTATAGGTGTTCTTATGGCTTAGCTGGTGCTCTCGGCACTCTCATGGTATTAGAGCCATTGTTACTATTCTCCCTATAGATAACTTTTGCAGGACACAGAAATTGCTTCAAGATGACTAAATCTGAAAATAAACTTAAAACTCCTACCCCTCATAAACTTTCCTCATCATCTCTCTCTCCAACATCTGCAAGAAAACTCAATTTCTTGTATGAATATAATTTTAGCCCTGACCCTAACAAAGTCTAAAACACTGAACTACCCTTAATCAATCCCTATGATGCTTACTCTAAGCACAAACCTTTATTTTGCAAGTCTTTTTAAACTCTATTGCGACATCCCTCCAACTCTATAAAGGAGTACATCCAATCCTTCAGATTTGATCAATGTCCAATTTCAGCAACAGGTGAAGAACAATTTATCTCTTTGGAAATTCCTCTTGAATTTCTTCCTCAGTAGACTCATCAAAGGTTCACTCATGTTCATTTTAGAGCCATCAAACTAGCTCTTTCTTATCATGGAAGAAAAGGACTCTTAGTCTTTGCAAGAATAGCCCTTGTAGATTCAAGATATTTATAGTACCACTAGGTAGTAATAGGTACTATCCAGACTTCCTTGAATGCTGGAATGGTCTTATTCACTTTTTATCCCAACTTTAAATAAGGCTACAAGATCCTCATGTTCTCTCAGCTTTGAAAGTTCAAATCTAGATCACGAGAGTAGAACAAGTCCCTACAACGGATGCTGTAACTCTTTATTATCAACTGATTTATAGAGTCCAAAACCATGTGATGGACTTATCCTTGCTAGCTTCAACAGATGCTTTGATGATAATGGCTAAAACAAACCATGTCCCCACATGTGTTAAAATTCCTAGAAATTCCCAAGCATCTAAGCATAAAAGACCTAGTAACTCTAATTCTAGAGTTATGGATAACCAGATATGAGCAGCTTCATACCCAGAGTAAGCCTATCTAGGCTATTGAACCCCTGTTCATAAGAAAAAAAGATGGTACGGTGGAAATAATATTCCTAAAGCCTATAAAGGAACCCCAGAAGGATGTTCTAGGTACCTCAATTTTCCCCACACAGTTCATGATGTAACCTTTTCAACAAACAGAATACTCAGTTCCTATAGATGCTTTCTCCAAGTCAGGAGAACCCATCTATGCTTTTAAAAGGAATGGTCACTATTTCTTTAATATATGTAACTATGATGAGTGTTATCTGGCCAAATTCAAAGATAAATATGATGATAATGACCAGCGAAGAAGAAAAAGAAGATCTAAGTGCAAACTAAGAGATCAAAGATTCCATAGTAGATACGAAGATGGAGATCCTTCCATTGGAACCTTGGGAGAACCATCTAGAAGGTATGATTATCTTGTCTCCTACTCATCTCTTCCACCCTCTCCTCTACCTTCAAAAATAACATCAGAGAAATGCAAGCCTTAGCCTACACCTAAAATACCTTTACCATGTTACAAACAAGCCCAGAAATGGATTCCAAAACAACAAACCCAAATTTAGAAAACTCCTTAGATCTGTATGTTTCAAATCACAGATGCAGAGGAATTCCCACTTTTAAAAGACTATACCAACCCAACAACGGCTGTCAGATCCATGCATATGTTCATTCCCTGGGTCCAAATCTAGAAAGAAAGCCCATAAATGTTAGCCCAACTGAAGCTATCCATATTGGCAAATAGAAAATGCTAATGCACATAACAAGGTCATAAAAAGACTAGAATAGAAAGTTGATCAAGTCTCCTCACATGTATCACAATTGGACTCCCAGCTGATAACGAGAAATACGGCACTTTACAAACTCATGAATCAGCTACAATCCTAGTTTTATGAGCTGCATAACCAGTTGATGATCATGATCAACCAGCAAATTTATTATGTAAGTTTTCAAACTAAAATAGTTGAAATTGCTAAACTCAAAGCCCAGTTGGTGACAATTGAAAAGGATATCAGAGGAAAAGCCCATTCTTATGATAATCCTTATGATCCATTTGGATTTTCAACCTCAGTACCTTTACCTTTCTCTAAACAGCCAAGCTATTCACCCATTCCTCCCTCTTAGCCATCATTGAAAGATTTAGAAAGCCTTGGTCATTCTCATGGTCTTTTTAAAAAGAAGCTTAAATCTAGAAAGTTTCCAATGAGACAAAAAGAACTACCCCAAAACCAACCCTCTTCCTTAAACACTCAGAACACAAAAACTCCCATACCTCCATAAGATAAAGATAAATAAATCCCAGAAGCACAAATGATCCAAAATCTAAATCTCATTACTTCTTTCCTAAACCAATAAGCAAAGAAGAATATAGCCCATCCCTAAAGTTCTGATCCAATAGATGACTAGGATTCTTTAACAGATTTATGAATAGAATCAGAAGATTCAATAACTCTTAGTGATTCTGATGAAGAAGACCCAAAACATTTCCCAGAGGTATTCATGGCAAATGAAACCCTATAGACAACAAGTGTGAATGCATTAGCAGGTACATCTAGAACTGGTCCCTCAGTAATGAAAGAAGAGAATCCTTCTCAAGGATATTTCACTGAAGGTCCAAAAGAAGGAATGGCACACATTACCTTCATAGAGAACACATCACCACAATTCAGTGGTGCAAGCCCATGATTTTCTTTTGATGATATCCCTTTTTATCAATGGAGAAATAGATTACAAGAATTTTATGCATGGTTGGAATTATAAACAAAGAAGACAGATGCTGATTTCTCTCATATCCTTTTGAGGTTTATGTCAAGATTTATAGGTCTTTTGCAAGATTGGTTTGTAAGAGTAGATGCATACACCAAGCTATAATTTTATTAATATCCAGATATAACACATGTTCTTAATTTCATCCATAAAGTGTTCATTAGAAAACCTACCCAATTTGATGAAACCTTTAGAGATAAATTCTACAATATGAAATGATGTTCTTTAAACAAAAAAGATCTGGATTGACACTACTACAAGATGAGCAAAAGATTTTACATTCTTGGAGGCATGAATGACCTAAACCTTAAACAAGGTTTTCTCTCTTTAATTCCAGAAGCTTTGTTAGAGCAAGCCTTATACCTAATGAGGGAACAAGGAATTCCATTGAATACTCTTTCTCTTGGTGAAATTTACTAGAAGGTACTTACAGCATTAGACAGGCAGACCCTCAGTGGACAAAAAATGGGGTAGCTAGTCATAGGTGTTTTTATGGTTTAGCTGAGGCTCTCGGCACCCTCACGATGAGGGTGCCGAAAGCTCTAGCTAAGCCATAAGAACAACTATGACTAGCTAGCCCATTCTTTCTCCACTGAGGGCCTACCTATCCTCTTAATTCTTCATGGATTAATTGAGGATCGTAGCATTCAAGATTCAGGTCGTATTATTATGCTCTCTATATCAACAGTTTTGCCAAAGATAAAAGAAAGGATTTTAGAAACTCATGATTTTTATTTAGATAAAAACAATGATTCCAAATAGGTTCTACCTCTCTATCATATAGAAGGCTTCTATATATATGCCTTTAAGCAATAATTATAAAAGACATGTGGCTATAACATGTCACTTCCTAGTGGTTGATAGGATAAAATAAAATAATTATACAAGATACTTAGTAGCAGATAAGATAAGGATAAGATCTTCTTTACAGCTCAGGAGATCTTATCTTTTACAAAAGGTTAAAAGCTAGGATATATCCTTGACTTTTCTTTTCTTATTAATTGGCTCATGGGATAGTGACATGTTCATGTCTTTAGGATCAAAATGATATGGGCTAAGCTCTTTAAAATCTCATGGTTATTATGAATCATGGAAAGCTAGGTTAGACTTAATGGGCTCTTTTGTTTTAGATGCTTCTTTGAGCTCAAGGATAATGAAGATTTCAGTTGAAGTAGATTATGCTGGGATTAGTCTATGGTTCTAATCTTTTTTTAGGCCAAGAGATGTGCAAAGAATAGGTGCTATTGTGGTCCATGGGTCAAAATTGTGAAGCTCACATAGAAACATTCTCAGTTCCATCTTTTCACAGGTATCTTCCCTGAAAGGGTGTAATTTTGAAAATGTCTTCTAATAAAATGCTTGATTCTATGTCCATAATAGCTGTCTATCTGTTCTATAGAAATAAGGCTTGTGGAAAATGAAAATTGCAGTATACTAAGAGTGGACTTCCTATGGTTTTTTCCATAAGTCTTCTTCTTATGCGATCTTTAGAAACTATTTTCTCCACCATGATAGTGGTGAATACCACTCAAGAAACTACCAATGTAAAGAGGATTCATAAGCTTTATTATAGAGGATGTGGATAAGATTCATGATAGGGAAATAGATGGCATGACAGTATAAGACTGAGGGGCACCATAAAAACCATAGTTCATCTAGGGATTTTGGATGGGCTTTGGTGAAGTTGTATATAATCAACCATAGGTAGTTTGGATGAAAGATTGAGGTTGGAACATGGGTATGATATAGTTTCAGAAAGAATTTCTATTGGAGATTTGCTAGGTATTGGAAAAGGTTGTTTCTTACCTAAGTTTTGATGCTTTTTAGTTCGGTGGAGGTGTAAGGTGGTGGCCTAGATTATTTGTTTGTGGCAGTCATGAATTCATAAATTGGGCATTTAGAGCTACTTAAACTGCTTGAGCTTGCCATAAGGATTCCTGGGATTTCTCTAATTGCAGTGATAAGGCTAAAACTTTTTGGTTTGGATAAAAAATCTAGAATGAGATTGTGCTTTCCTTTTATATGCTCCATGTTAAAATTGAACTTACTAAACCATTCTTTCCATCTTAAAAGTTGTGAGTGGGGAATAGTTCTTCCTTTGAATTCTAGCATTCTAGGGAAGGACGAACAGTCCATGACAACTGTAAAGCTGTGTCCAATGAGATGAAATTCAAA
>CANXYI010214651.1:0-15699 GCA_948208565.1 Hura crepitans
GTTGGGCATGTGCGACATCTTTGCACCAACTTGAGGGGGAGTGTTGACTAAGTTAAATTTGGATAGCTAGCTGTAATTCTATCTTTATCCTTTATTTGTAAATCTTATCTTTATCCTTTAGTTGTAAATCTTATCTTATCCCAATTAGGCTATGATTAATTCTATCCTAATTAGGCTTAGAATTTTTTGTATAAATAGCCATGTACATGAGATGTAAATATACAACAGAAAAGAATTATTTTTTTGTCTAAAAAATCTTTAATAATGCATGTTAAAGTTATACATATGGATATAAATATGTATGGAATATGAATGAACAATTATCATAAGCAGAATGGTGATTAGAATAATTAATAATGAGAAAAGATAAAAAATCCAACACAACATATGTCCGTCGGACCACACAAAAACATATTCATTCAAAATAGATGTCTGCGCGGACTACACTTCTCATGAAAGGGAGTCTGTGTGGCCTTTACATTAGTTCTAGAATATAAGTTTCATTTATAATGACAAATAGAATGATTAGGATTAATTACAAAGATATATTAAACATCAACACATATTAATAACATCCTATAGGGATTAACATAGATGAAATGTATGTTATTAGACATTAAATAAGTGTTAAAACAAAATATAAAAGGTGAGCATAAAACTATTGTCGAACATTGGTCCGTATAGACCTCATATTATATACATATTCAAATAATAAGTTCACATGGACCTTAAACCTCGCTAGGATAAGTCCGTGCAGACTTAGGTGTCAATTCTAAAAAGTAAGTGCGCTTACAATTTTCTAATGAACGATTAAAACATGATTTAAATGATTTAAAATGTTAACATACCCCTATAATCGACATGGAGATTACATATAATCACCTTACATGAAAAAAAGAATAAAGATGAAGAATGAAATGAGCCTCAAATTTTATCTTGAAGTTAGCACCAAGCAACAAGATAAATGTTGGGTTTTGGAAGAATAGTTATTTCGGCGAGAGTTCAGGACTAGTAGAGTGAATCTTGCTTTGGAGTCTTCGCCTTATACTCTTGGAATTTCCATAGATTCTTGGTCCTGAAATAGCTTGATGGAAGGGGTATTTATAGTGTTTCTAGGTATTATTCTTGTCCAAAAGGAAAAGAGTTCCTGTAGGATTATGAATTAAAGTCCAAATAGGAAGATTAAGTTTCTGAAAGCTTTTCGGCGAAAAGTCCGTGCAGACCATGGTTTAGGGTTCATACGTCCGTGCGGACCTAGGCTTTAGTTTGTCATGGTGAACCATGGGCCGCAAGCTCTATTCCTCTAGGCTGATTCTATGTTAGTCCATGCAGATCTTATGGCATCAAGTTCATGCAGACTTGCACCGTGATGGTTTGTACGGACCATGATTTTAGATTTCTTGTCTTGTTATTTGGGCTCGTCTCTGGTATCATCATAAGCCAAAAAATGAATGAGTCTATACCCACACCCATCGAAATCATTGTCGAGCTTCAAGCTTAGGCCTATTGGCCCAAGCTCTCTAGTACTGATACATATTCCCATTTTTTCTCTTATTTGAATCGAATCGCCTGCTTTTGGATCGACTCAAAATTCGAATCCATAAAAAAATTCTAAATATAAAATTCAAGCGCCTACACTTGAGTGAAAAATTTTATTTATATAATTTGAATATTAATTTTTTAGAGAAATACAATAAACAGGCCACAACTAGTTGTAGTAGTTGGCTGAATTGCAATCACTCCAATGACTTTATAATATTTATTAGATTAATGTAATTAAAATATAAAAAAAACTTCATCAATCATATTAAATATAAACTTAATCTGATAATAAAGAAATAAAGGATTCAATATAAAAAAATTCATTTAAAAGATCTAAAAATTTATTTTTCTATATAGGGTAAAAGAAATTAAAAACAAACAAAAAAAATAAAACACGAAATTCAATATTTTTTAGTACATTAAATCACTGAAATATCCTCTAACGACATAATTTATTTATTTTCTTTTTAGAAATGAATTTTTGCAATGTTAAGCTTACCTTAAGGGCATAAACGACCAACAATATATTCAAACTAAAATTACCCTATTTTAAAAATTAAAAGAAAAAAATAACTTTTACTATCCCTTTATTTTTTCTCAGCAGCAAACGCCGTCGTTCAAATCAAACCTTCACTTTTTTAGACCCGCCGCTCAACATCCCGTTCCTCTAATTACCTTTGTTTCTGTGTCGCCTCCTGCCTTTTCTTCTACACTATGCAACCCTAATTTGAATACTTTTCAGTTTTGCCGTTATTTATTGGCTTACGCAGGTCTCTCTCTTCTTAAAACCAATTTTAAATTTATTTGATTAGTGATTTTGGGATTCTTTACACACACAATGGGAAGACTGGAGAAGCTGAAAGCCAAAATTGAAGAAGTAGAACATGTGAAGCCTGTGATAGACTTAAGCAGCGGCGATGACGAAGCTAACGAAGATCTGAGCTTGAAGATCGTCGAGAAAGCGCTTCTAATGCGAGCAGCGAAGTTGGCCCAAAACGAAAACGATGGTATGTGTTGGGTTGATGATAATGTATTTGAAAGTGATGTGAGCTTCGTCGGTGTCTGTGATAGCGGTGGCGATGGTGGTAATGGCGACGTAGTGGTGGAGAATGCAATTCCTCTTGCGCTGGATGCTGAAAGCAGGTTAAAGGAGCCTAATGCTGTTAAGAAGAGAAAGAAGAAAAAGAAAATTATAAAGACAGAAAGTGAAGACCAATCCGTGAGTGTCTATTAGGGTATTCTATTTTTCTTGCTTCAAGTGATTTTATATTGCTTGACATTAGGACCTTTGAATTTGATTAAATATTTTAGTTAATTTAATAGTTACTTGTATATGCTACGGGGTTAATATTGTGCAATTGGATTTTTGATATTGCAATTTCAATTGTTATAACGCTGAATTCATGTTACATTAGGATGTTATTACGAAGAAAGAAGACGAGGCAGGAAGAGAGCGGAAAACGGAGAATGACAAGGGAGACCAGGCCGCTGTGGAATTATATAAAAATATTGAGTCAAATGCTGCTCAGATATCTGACAATATTGTGCTGCGAAAGCTTCTTGTGAGTTAAATTAAAATCTTGTTCGGATAAGTGTTTTGAAAAGAATTTAGTGAATAATATAGAATGAAATTCAATATGAAGGCTTAGAATAGTATCTGTTATTTTTATTATGTCAGCGAGGTCCCAGATACTTTGATCCTCCAGATAGTGGCTGGTCAACGTGCTACAATTGTGGCAAGGAAGGTCATATGGCTGTAAATTGCCCATCAATTCAGAAAAAGAAAAAGCCATGCTTTCTTTGTGGGAGTTTCGAACATGGATTCAAGCAATGTTCCAAGGTTTAAAACAAAATATACGACTCAAGTGTTTGTTTATTTATAGACTATGCTGCTTATTGTAGTGGCTTTTGTAGCTCTTGCTCTGTGATTTCATTTTATAAAAATTCACATTTTACAAGTAGACTCTTGACCCATGAAAGCAATATACATTTATAATGAAATCTATTCATCTCTATTTTCATGTTCAAGTTGCCTATAGTTGATATAAGACAGCTTTGCAACTTAAAACTTTATTTAAGCTGCTGCTTCTTTTTTCTTTTTCCCTTTTTTTTTCTCTCAATTGCAGGAGCGACTTTGCATTATTTGTAAATCAATTGGCCACCGTACGAAAAAGTGTCCTGAGAAACACAAAGGTGGCCCTCATAGTTCAAAAGTATGTTTAAAATGTGGAGACTATGGACATGATATGTTTTCGTGCAAGAACAGTTATAGCCTTGATGATCTAAAGGTTATCTTCCACTTTCCTTGTTCTCATTTTTTATTCCATAACGTCTTTGTTTACTTGCAAGATAGTTTTATCATTTGAATACGAGTGATTGTAGTTAATATATCTTTTCTCTTCTCGTTCAGGAGATTCAATGTTACATGTGCAAGAGTTTTGGCCATCTATGTTGTGTGAACAGTGTTGACAATAGTCCAAGAGAAGTTTCTTGCTATAAATGTGGTGAACTGGGTCATAATGGTATGGTAAGTACAAGTCGCTCAATCAATGATTTGTTCATTGATTTATCGTCTTCTGAACTACAATCTTATTTTTTTTAGTAATATTATTGTATAGGAAAATATTTTTTTGGTGACATTTTTTTGAACCATCTGATGTGCAATTATTATTCTTCTTTTTCCAAAATCTTGGAACCTTTGCCTTCTTATTGCTGTCAATTGCTTCTCCTTCAGTCTGTTTCCAAAGATTTTATGTATATATAACAGAGGATAATCAGAAAGCACTCTTCTCTTTTAAAGCAAAAAGTGGTATGTTTATTATCGGCCATACAAATGCATGGAGCTGCTGTTTGGAGTTGCATATTTGCATATCTTTTTTCTCAATTTGATTCTTTTGTTCTGGTATTGAAGTTTTTTCTAAAGTTGAAGCATTTATTTTTTTTTTTATGCACAGAAATATGTATTTTGCTATGAATATATCCTTTGTGATTATCTTGATTGTTCCTATATTTCAAATATCTTCAGGGTAAATTCTATACTGTAATTGACTGCAACTTCTTGTCTCTTGCATTCGTTATTGTGATACAGAGTTATTTTTGCCTGTTTATTGATGGTGGTTGCTTACAACTTTATGGCTATAGCCAGATTTTTGATTCATGTATTTCTAATATGCAGGAATGTTCAAGTTTACGTGAAGAAGCCACCACTACAGCCTCACCTAATACATGCTACAAATGTGGTGAAGAAGGGCACTTTGCCCGGGAATGCATGAGTTCCATGAAGGCAAGTTTGGCAATTACATTTATCTGCATTTATCTTGTCTAAATATTTTCAATTTTTTATATTGAAATTATGATTTTCTATTCCCGATAAAAGAAAAAGAAACAAAAAATTGTGTTTCCTTTCTTCTAAAGTCAGTAGAAGCCCGTCCTTGACTACATGTAGGTCGGAAAGAGTAACAAGGAACATTCCACTCCTAGTTGGAGGCCCCATAGAGAGAACAAAGAAGTTACCGCTTTAAAGTCTGCTCCTCAAGATTTTGCTAAGTCTCGTAAAAGGCGGAAAACCAAGTCCGAAGAGAGAGGCCTCACAACACCAAAGAAACCAAAACAGAGAGGAGGATGGTTTATGGAGGATCCTGAAGATATTTCTCAGTCAAGTCGCAGAAAGACCCATTGGATGTCACCTTCAACCCCATCTTATAAGGGTCATATGAGTTCAACTTTCGTGTCTGGTGGTAACACATCCGGTTCTCAATCTTTCAAGAGAATGCACAAATATCATTCAGGTACATCAAACTCCCAATCGTACAAGAAAATGCAAGCGAGTGAATGGGGAACTTTAGCATTTCAAGGATCAGCTACGCCTTTTGAGAATCGATTTTCAGCATCAAGGTTTAGCAACCCTGGTAAGGCAGGGTTCAGGGGAAATTATGATTGGTGGTAAATAATGGAAGCAAAACGAATCAAGGGCGTTCGTTCTATTTATTTATTAATGAACCCATGTTTTCTTTTTGTCGTATGGGTATCCATTCAGTGATTTTTACTGGTATTTTTACATGTACATTAATGGTAAAGCATCTTCTTGTACCATTATGAATAGGATTTGATGGGTATCATACGTCTTTTGCTTATTTTGCTTGTGAATCCATCCAACGTTATGTTTCTTCCATTAAGCAGCGAAGCAGACTAATCTATATTTTATTTCCGTCATATGTATAACAAAATAAATAATTTTTATTAAATATTAATGGTTTAGGTGTGATGTGTTTCGGTGGATTTTGCCATTTTGATATCATTTGAGTTAGTTCTCGGTCTGAGTCGCGTAGGATTCAGAACTACTGAAAGTTCAACTTAGTTTTGATAAGATGCCAGATTTATATGCCGCCTTGTATACGACAAATTGCTTGCCAATAGGATTTTGAAGGAGAGTTTCTTGGGGCGTCTGGTGCTTTAATATAGAGAAAATGGCTCTTCTTCGCAAATTGATTCTTGGATTTCTTTCTTCCTGCTGGCCGCCATAGTGTTTGATGTAGTTTCAAGCTGGCTACTAATCTTGCGAAGCAGTCTTCCAGCTTTTATGGGAACGTTGTTGCTTTCAGGAATTGCGTTTCTAGAAACTTAATAGGTAAATTCTTTACCTAGTAAGATCATCACTTTTCTTTGGAGAGCTTGTCCTGGTTCTGTACTAACGTGCTCTCATATCACGAGGTGTTTTGATGGCTTGATCCCTCTTTACCGACTAGATAATTAATTAGTTATCATGAAAAAAATAAATCCAAATCAATAGGATTTTTAAGTAGGAAGATGCCAAAAAGTTCAGAACTTGTGATTATAAGAACATGCTAAGCCTAAATTTGTTAGCACGTATATATTTGACATTAAAATTATGGGTATAAAAGACGTATTAGTGGCTTGTATTTGTAAAGTTCCCGTCAA
This sequence comes from Hura crepitans, assembly GCA_948208565.1. NCBI lineage: Eukaryota > Viridiplantae > Streptophyta > Magnoliopsida > Malpighiales > Euphorbiaceae > Hura > Hura crepitans. Next base: position 6,481 of record CANXYI010214651.1, read on the forward strand.
AACAAGTTTTTAAGGGATAATTATAAAATTGATCATGTCTTTTTGAGTTATAATAATTGGAATTGGAAATTTTTTTGTAATAATTGAAATCTTTAATTGTCATTTTATAATAATTGAAATAATTCATCTAATTTTGTCAAAAATTAAAATGTTCTTTATACTGCCAATCGGAAGACCACTAAATGTAAAAAAATTTTAAAAGAATATTGACGTGACATTTTTAATAAGTAATAAGCTCTTTTTTAATGACTTTTAGTATTTGGTATGTGTTGTATAGTTATTATGTTAGTGCATAGCTTAGAAAAATGCTAATGTGGCATTTCCAACAATGTCAGCTCATTTTTTTTCAAGATTTTCAACCTCAAAAAACCATTTAATTTTAGACAGATAAGCATACAAAGGGTCATGAAATGATAATTTAGGATTTTAATTATTAAAAAATCTTAGCATTGCAATTATTATGGTATTCAAAGGTTGAGATCAAATTTGTAATTACCCCTTTAAGATTTGGCTCAATTTGTTAGGCTTAATAATCAGAATTTGATTTAATTGTTAGCACTTGATTAAAAATGCAAAAAATTTTGAATTTAATTTTTCTTTCAATATTTGTAACTTAGGCTATATGTTCTATGATAGAAAGTTACTAAACTTAAAGGCTTAAATGTAAATAACTAATAAGTTTGATAACAATTTCTAAAAATAAAAAAAAATATAAATTTGACCCTCATATTTGAAGCCATAACAATTAGATTTGAAAGAGTTATGTTTTTTAAGAATCCTAAATTATCATTTCCAATAATTAGAACTATTTATTTATTTTTTTAAAATAAAATATAGTTTATAGACTCATCAAATGTTGAAAATCTTAAAAAATAGACCTATCACTTACTAAAAATGTCACATCAATATGCTAATGTGGCAGTAATGAGAGATTCATCATATGCTAAAGTTTCTAAAAAATAATCTTGCCATCTACTAAAAATGATATGTCAATATTTATTCAAAGACTTTTTGCATTCTGTGGTCCACAGTTATTTGTGATGTTAGTGTACTGTTTAGTTTTTGAAACAAAAATATATAAAGGATTCAATTGTTGTGAAATAATATTCAAAATTTTAATTATTATTCCCAATTTGTAATTATCTGAAAAATAAAAAACAAATAAGTGAAAAAAAATAAAGTTCAATAACAAGATCTAGAATCATTAAATTGTTATACTCCTTGATATTGTCAAGTAGCACTATGAGTGGGATGCTTGGAACTAGAGTTGTGAGTTGCTACTTAGTGCAGATCGAAAACTAATGATTTGACATAAGTGTTTTAATCCCTAAATTGGGATCGATCTTTAGAGAAAAGGTTTGTTGGATGCGCTTATTGACTATGTGCCTAATGATATGTAGTTTTATATATTGCATATTAATCTTGTGATTTTCTAGTGCAATGCGAGATTGCAATAAAATAAAAAATTCAAGTAAACAATTAAATACACAATAAACATGAAAAATAAACATAGAATTTGGATTATTATATTAAGGCAAGGAAACAAACATATTAATATCAGTAAGTCCATTCAATTAACCATATAATGTCAACGCCACATAAATATAACATGTTTAAGAGTGAATCTACTCCATTTGACTAAAAAAGTCACTACACTATGATTCTAATGACATGAAATAATATTTCAGTATAAAACAAGCATGGCAAATCATTGTGTGAATGAGAAACATGATTTTTTCATGGTAAATCGATGTTATTCAATAATCATGAAAATTTAAAATAATTAAGTTTCATAAACAAAGAATCATGTCATGCAATTGATTTGAATTTAGAATTTACCCTCAAGACATAACAAGAATGTCAAGGAATCAAGCAAATAATACTAGAAGGATTGAATATTGAATTAGCCAAGAATCGCCTCTAAACTATTAAGATCAGTCTTGATTTGCACTTAAGCCATCTAAAAAAACTTTTCAATCCTGATTTATTTGGTTAAAAACTTAAAATAATTTTGAATTCATGATTTGGACTCAAAATGCTCTCTCTAATGCTTTCTCTAGTCTCTTATGTTGCGTGTTAAGGTGTGTGAAGAAGTGAGAAAAGGCTAAGTAAATAAAGCTTAATTGAGAATGAGTAGAGCAATTAAATAAAGTTTAATGGAGAATTTCAAGTGCTTCCTAACTTTTTAGGATCAAAATTAATTTATTCCTGAAGTGAAAATTCAATTTCTAAAAGATCCAAGACTAGTTAGGATTCTTGAAATTTGTAGGATTATTGTAGAGACCTATGTGCCTATGTCATGCACATTTTGCAATGTCCACAATTTCTATGCAAAAATTGCATAGTAATTTGAACTAGCTCTAATTCATCCACACAATGGTTAAACTAGCACATGGACACTCAAAATTCTACTTTCATATTTTAGCTCAATTTTAGTCCATTTTCAATCTCTCAACTCCTATTTTTAGTTACCTACTAGTTCCTCTTCTTGAAACTATGTTTGTAATCTATTATCTATAAGGTAATTCTTCATTCTTTCCACTAAAATCTTTCTTCCTTGAGGAGTTACTTTGGGCATCATTATTGGGTAATCATAAACCAAGCCACAAAAATCTAGTGGTCACAAGTGTTAGATATATGCCCTAGAGTCAATCAACTTTTGCTTGTAATTATGCACATTATCATTATCATTGAATGCGTTCTTTATTATTTAATACTCATGTATATGCATGTGTTTGGTATAGACTTCTTAAACTGATCAATAAAGTCCCAAGATTAAACATAATGCAAAAGAAACATTAAGAGTTAATGATATAAGATTCCTATTACATGATATGTGTTTATAATTAAATTAACCCTAGTTATAGCAATATAAGGCATTGTTAGTCTAGATAAGCTAGAACATTTTACACTCCTTAATTAGGTTAAGTAATAGTTCTATAAATTACAAGTATTGAGATTCTTAGAGTTAATGAGTGGATGCATATTAAAATGAAGAAGTACTTTGGATGACCTAGCTATGAGATAACTACATAGATATCTATTTACTATTAATGATTATATCTCATCATAGCAGTTGTGCAAGTATCCTTAGACTTGAGATTTTCAAGGTTATCTTAGATATTAATGCTATGCCTTAATGCATTCTTTGTTTTCTCTTAGAGTTTACTCATAAGGTGGTACTTGGGTATTCCATGAGGTTTTTGAATATAGTGAGAGATTAATAAAAGATTTGTCATTCCTAATAGAAGAAGAGTATATCTCATGGCTTATTGTAGGAAATCATTACTTTGGGAATCTATGGTTATGGTGGATATATATTTGAAGAGTTTTAAATGTATTTTGTAAAAGTAATGGATTTCGGCAATAAGAACTATTTACTTTAGATTAGAAGTGACGTAGTCAATCTAATAAAAGTCGACACATAGTCCATACTCAAAATAATAAGATATAGTATGATAAATGAGTTACTACATGTTAATTGTCTATGGTTGAAGTCAAATTGTTGACTTTCTAAACACTTGGATGGTAATGATGTATTGCTAAATGGGAATCTTAACCTATTTAACATGGATAAATTTATTGGATAATCAATGATAGGTCAAAAGAGTTTGAATTCATCAAATCCTATTCGTTATAGGATTAGGATACCTAGTCCCAATAAGATTAACGTTCCTAATCCAAGTAGGATCAAGATTCAAATTGATTAGAGAATCAATCATGAATCAAAAAGTTTGAGTTCATGATAAATCTTGATTTAAGTAGGATTATTAAGATCCTAATCATAGTTCAAGTAAGATTATGATTTCATATCACATTGAGTTGCCAACATGTTTGGAGGCCTAATAGGACACATACTCATGGGTTTGAAAGATCAATGTAAAATATCTTTATTTATAGCATGAGATAATATATAGGCTGAATTAAAGAGAGGTTTTATCAGGGTACATGTGATAATGAGATTATAAGGCCCATATGTGCCAAAAGTTTATGGAAAGAAATTAGGCCTCTAAGGCATAATTTCACAAAGGAATTGATGACATCATTTAATATAAGTGTTATAGGGAATCTTTGTTTTCTTAATGCATTATGGAAGATCAAATGTGTAGTATAAATACTGCATAATCTGTCATTAAGTGAAATAATCCAACCTCAAGCACAAATTTCCTTCTCTCTTTAGAAATTAGCTTCTTGGCTAACACTCAAGGGTTTTGGTTTATATGTTATTTCCAAATTATAGTTTTGAGCTTTCAATTCCTTGTATGGATACTATTAAAGGCAATGCAATAATTGGATTGTTTGGTTTGTGATAACCCAACAAGAAGTTTGAGTGAGGAGTATGAACACATATACTACATTTAAGTTTCAACTTTATATGTGTTTTCTCTTGTAACTCAAATTTATTATATATGGGATTATCCTAGTTTGTGGTTTCAAATTTTACATTTTCATTATGCTCATATATGTGATTCATGATTGAAACCTAATGACAAGTAGTTCTCACAAGCTAGTAGGTAGGGGTGCGCAAAATAGAACTGAGATCAAAAACTAAATCAAACCTTTAGTTATTCAATTTAGTTTGTTTAGTTTTCAATTTATACAATTTGATTTAAAAAAAATGTTTTATTTAGTTTGGTTCGTTTTTTAGACTATGAAAACCAAATAAACCAAATTGACCAAACTTTTATAACGGTGTTGTTTTAGATAATATCATTATACACCAATGTGACATTGCTTTGATATTTTTATAAATAAGATAAAATATATAAAAAGTTTGGTTTTCTAAAAAATTGGGTGTGTTCGGTTTGATTTTCTCCACTTAATTTGATTGATTTGGTTATTTTTTAGAGGGAGTTCGGTCTATTAAGTTTGCTCAATTTTTAAGTCAAACTGATTGAATACTTACCCCTAGCTATAAGGATTGAGATGTTTACATTTAACATATGGATACTTGTTAGTATGAACAAGTACATTGGATGACCTAGCTATAAGACAATCATAAGGATAACTATTCAATGTAAGCAATCACATATCATCATAGCAATTATGCAACTATCCTTAGGCTTAAAAATTTTAAGGTAGTGCTATATTTTGATTTCATTCCTTATTTTCTATTTGAGATTACTCATAAAGTGGTGATTGGGTATGGTATGAGCTATTCAAAAAAGCTGAAGGATTAATAAAGGATTCATTACTCCTAATGGAAGGAGAGTATCTCATGGCCTCTTGTAAAAAAAATCATTGTTTTGGGAAGCCTTATCAGGCTAGATATATCTTTGAAAGATGTTTATAAGATATATCTTACAAAGTAATGATTTTAAGAGCAAGAATTACTTAATTCCTAGATATGATGTAGTTTTTTACTGAGAGTTAACACTAAGTCTAATGTATAGATGGGTGAAAAGAGTTTATCGCATAGTAGAAAATTATTAATTGTGTTTGATAGCTTATTTATTTACTTTATTTGTTTCATAAATTCAATAGTTCATTTATCCAACTTTTTGAGAGGAGGCCTTTGATTTTGTAGAATAAATAGCTTTAGCACATAGGTATAGTATCAATCCATTATCATAGGCAACTTATTATGGTTATGGTTGTCTTCTTTTAGCATTTATATTGGTTTATTTGAATGATATTATGTTCAATTCTTGCTTTGTTGCTATTAATCCTCATATACTTTTCTAAATGCATATATTTTTTATCTACCAAATATATTTATTTTATGTGAAATCCTTTATCAGTAATATTTATGGTAAGTATCCTTATAAATACTTACAAAATTATTTGAGAACTCTTAAAGAGCTACAATATACCTGATAAAATATATTCTAAATTACTTTTTGTGATGCCCCTAACCCGACCCATTCCCAAATTCAGATGAGAAATGTCACACAACTAATATCGAACTTATTTTAATCCTTGTTAATCAAAACCTTCTTCAAACTTATTTACCATCAAATATCATAACCAATACACAATTCCACCAACTTACATTAACTAGCAATTTACACATATCAACATACACACTTTGTATGCCAACAACATAATAAGATGCATATGCTAACTTGAACACACTTATTAATGGGTCAAAATACACCACAAATTCTTGCTCAAGCCTTCTCCTTCCCTTTTGTTCAACTAGGCTCTTCTTTCTCTGCACACATAATAGGCATAAACTTAGAAAAATTCACAATGAATCCAATATCATTCCAAAATCAAATTTAACCATAAATACATCTTCTTGGGCACCTAGAGACCATAAGAAAAATGTTAAAACCCAAAAAATCTTAACCGATAAAAAATGGGTTACTATTCACTCCCTTGTTAAAAGCTCACAAATCTGCCATAATCTTCTTAATTTCTTGCTTGATTAGAGGTCTAGTGGTTGTGGAGGTGTTAATCTATGGTTTGGATGAGAGAATTTGGGCCTAGAAGGGAGGAGGAAGAAAAATAAATAGAGAAGTTGTTCTCTTTCAATGGCATCGACTTTCGACCCAATGTGAGAATGTGCATAATTGCTCATTTTAATACTTATGTAAGCTAAGTTGAGTTTCATGCAGGAATCATTTTCTAAAGAATGATACTACTTTGTTATAGGATAAATGATGATATAAAGAAATTTAAAGTCATTGGATAATGAATTTCCTTAAGATAATTTGTTGATCAATAGTTTTAAAATGTACTAATTACACTTGTTAAAGGGGAAACAAATTAAACATGGTGAGCAACCTATATATGTAGACAACCTAGCTTGGATAGGTTAATTAGTCAACTCAAGAGATTAGCAGCTTGATGTGGAACCCCAAGAATAAACTTGATAATGTAATCCACGTGACTAGGCTTTAAAACCAATTAACAATTTGAGATCTAGCACCTCTAAATTCAATTAATGAATTAGCAATACCAGATATAAGAATCCCAAACCTCTAATTAAACTAAGTTATTTATCAATTTAGAGACAAAGAATCAAGAAAGAATCACCACAAAAGCAAATAAGATAAGATAACAATTCTTGACAAAAGCACAAGAGAAATCCACCCTTGCAATTTAATAAAACTCACAAATTGAGAATAAACATTGAATGCCCTTTCCTTTACATTGGATTGCCTTATACAAGCAACAAACAAAGCTTATACAAGAGTTCTGTTTTATTTAAACTACCCTATAGAGTTAATTCCTTGATAAACTATCTTAATAGGATAAGTTTCTGGAAGAAATAACCCCTTGGATGAATTTCTACATGGATATTAAGTTATTGGGCTTGTTTCAAGCTTAACCCAACATATTTGCCTTCGTATTTCACCTTTGGCCCAATTTGCATAAGCTTGAATTCTAGCCCAACTTGAATCTTGGTCTTAGCTTGAATCTTAATCATAAAACTTTGACAGGCTTGAAAATTATGAAAATGAAATAATTAAAACTTTTAACAGAACCAATATATCATGTTACGCTAAAATTTAGTGAATAATGACCTTAGTTGGCATCGCATCGGGAGAGGCTCGGGATGTGCCTGAATGGACTCGAAAATAGCATACCTTAAATATCAAAAATTCAAATAATCCAATAGTGAAGGAATTATATTTTTTTGAGATCATTTGATATTTATTCGGAATTTCCTAATTACATGAGTAAATAGTTGACCTAGTTTCCTTTGGAGTTTTGACCCGAGTTTTTAAGGGACCCTTAATTGGGACTTTTGAGAATTTTTGGCACTAGAAGCATGAATTTTGGAGGTCTTGAATAATTATTTTGAATTTATGAAGCATAAAATGAAAATTGGATTAATACGGACCGTCGGATTGACACGTGGTGTAATCTGAACTGTCTGTATGTTTAATATAAAAAGGGTGGCACATGTGTGGGGGCTCACATGTGCCAAACCACCTCATTTTCTTCCTCCCCTCTCTTATGGTCGACACTTCCTCTCTCTCTCCTCTCCTTTTCTTTTTCTTCACATCTTCCCTAAAAGTGACCTAAATCCTCTAAATTTTATATTAATCTTTCCCTTTGTGATCTGCTAAAGCTTTTCTACAAATAGATTTCAAGGAAATCACTTAATTTTGGAGATTTTGGCATTTGATGAATAGTGCCCAAGTGAGTATAAGTGTTCTTTTTCCAATTTTTATTTTATATTTGGGTAGGCTTAAGTGTACAAAGAAAAACCATGTAGTTAGATTTTATTGTAGCCTTATAAGATTTTTGAGAATTTTTCAAACCCTAAATTCCATTATGTTTATAGGAAAATGGAAGGAAGTTGTGGAGGAAGGACAATCCAAGCCTTGAAAAGGTGATTTAGGGTGCATTCAAGCCTTAGGTATATGAATTTAATGTAATTTGAGTTGGATGGTATATATGTGCATGTGTGAGTGTGTATGGAAAGGTTACATTATGTGATTGTGTGTGTATTTGTATGGAATAAATGTGTGTGTGTATTATTGTGAACATGTCTAGCTATGTATGAGAAAAGAATGTGAGAGTGTGTGTAGGGTATATAGCCGAATTGTGTTTTAAGGGAGAGAGTGTGTGTGTGTGTGATAAGAAATTGACATGTAAATGTGTTAATAAGTCAATGGCAAACCTAATAAGAACATGAGATTAAAGGAATTGAAATGTGTATGCATTGGTGGATAATGGCAGTGAGATATGTGTAAGTGTGTGCAAGATGAATAATGTTAACTTAATGGAAATTGATATGAATCCTACTTGTAGTTACATAAATATGAGGGTTAAATGATTAGACGTGAATGAAAGAAATTAGGTATGTAAGTTGGTTCGAGGTAAGATAATATAGATGTATAATGGCATAAATGTTTAAAGATTACAGGTACGTAAAAATAGACCAAATGAATAGTGAACCTTAAGTTCACAAGTGCTTAAAGTAATGGTGTAATGAGAATGAGAATGTGCATGTAATTAGTGTGATGTTAACGAAGAGCAAATGAATTGATCATGTGTCAAATGACCTATAACGAAAGGGAAAATAATAACTAATGATGTGAGTACAATTGAATCATCAATAATATTTGTGAATTTTATTACATAAGGCTTAGCCTAATTTTATTAGAGATGATAGCTTGTCTTCTTCTTTTTGCATCAAGAGTTGATTTTTATCCAAAGTAATTTCTTTGGTGAATTCTATTCTTGTTATTTTTAAAAATCAACTAATTACTTATATTTCCATTCATATATTGTTTCGAGGTACAATAGGTTGAAGGTTTA
>CANXYI010214678.1:0-13619 GCA_948208565.1 Hura crepitans
ATCAAATGGATCATAGAGTAATGAGGATGTATATAAATGATTATAGAAGTATTTTACATAGGTTTAAAGTTTTTAGATAGTGTCAGTATAGCTGTTATACTGTTGAAAATTTGGCACGAGGATTCCAAATTTTTAGACCCATAATATGATATTAAAAAGTTTCAAACAAGTTAATAATGTTATATATTTCATATTCTTATATTTGCTTTCAAAAGAAATATATATTTATAATAAATCTTGAAAAAATTTTATGATAAAGTGCGGATAGCATCTAATGTGTCATACACCTTAGTCATGTCAGGCGATCAGCTAGCAACTAAACTAGCTAAGGAGTGTCACATTTGGTGGAATTAGAGCTCCATTTTAGACATTCCTAGGCAGTATAAGAGTGTTGTAGAGGGTAAGTCTAGACATAACATAAATTTTATGATATCGAGGCTTATTAATTGTTCTTTTACCTGGAGTTAAGATGAGTACACCATAAGAGGGAGAAGAAGGTTAGGCTTCTATGTCAGTGGGACAAGAGGCTGATTGAGAGATATCTATGTTTAAGAGTGTTGCTAAACAAACACTACTAGTAGCTCAAAGTCCACTAGCTTATGTAAAAGAGATGTTACATTTACTGAGATAGGCTACAATTATTGCTCCACCTCTAACTGCCCCATAGCAACAAGAATTACCTTCGGCTCTTCAGAAGTCTTATCTAAAGAGGGTGAAATGAATGAGAGATGAGAAATTTAAGGGAAAAAGGGAAGTTGAACCAAAGATAGTTGAATATTGGTTAGATTGCACTAAGAATATTATGAAGCAGATGCAATGTACACCAAAAAAACACATAATTAAGAATATTATGAAGCAGATGCAATGTACACCAAAAAAACACATAATCTGTGCCATTATTAGAAGAGGCTTTAAAATGGTGGGATGGTTTAATTGAGTACAAGATAGAGGATAAACTAACATGGGATTTCTTCTTGGAGGAATTTTATAAGAAGTACATACCTGATGATTACTTAGATGGTAAAAGACAACAATTTATGGATATTAAACAAGAGCATAAATATATGGGAGAATATGAGAAAGATTTCTCTATGCTTAGCTATTATGCTAAGGATACCTTTAATACGAAAGCTGATAAATACAAGCGGTTTGAGAAGGAATTGTATATTGATATCAAGTCTTAAGTGGTTCCTATAAATATTAAAGCTTTTAATTAGTTAGTTGTAGTCTACTGATTGACAGAGAAGATGCAGAAGGAGATGTTTGAGCATTGTCAAAAGAAGAGAACTTTTAGACAAGGAACACCCAGCTTTACACAGTAATTAGGCAAGAAATTTAGAAGTGGTCAATAAGGAGCACCATAGCAATTTCAAAAGTATGGTCTGTCTCAGAGATAAACTCAAGGGAATCATAATAGGGGAAAATTTAGGCATCAATTACAGGTAGTGAGCAAACCAATTTCCACAGCTAGAGGTGATCAGATTCCTTAGGGTCTAACTAGCCATGGATGAGATAGGGGGAATGTTAGTGGAAAATTTTTAGGACATGTTTTGAGTGTCAATCACTGTATCATTTCTATAAGGATTGCCCCCAAAGAGCTGAGAGTAGATAGGGATTAGTACAAGTTTTTACTTAGGGATAGAAAGGAGATCGAGGTGATAGGAGAGATAAAACACATATAGCTCAGAGGGATAGAGCTGACTCCATAGCTAATAAGAGGGCACTTACTTGATAATATGCCATCAGGGCACAAGAGGATGCAAATGAGCTAGATGTGATAGTGGGTACTTTTTATCTCTTCGACTCTTCTATTAGCTTTAATTAATCTGGGCTCTATAGACTCTTATGTTTGCATATCACCAGCATAAAACTAGGGGTTAGAGTCAGAACCTATAGACATAGAAATTTTGGTCAGCAATCCTTTAGGTTAGCATGTCATAATAAATAAAATTTATAGGAAATGTCCTTCGATAGTTTAAGAACATCAGTTTTTAGTTAATCTCATTAAGCTACTGTTTGATGAGTTTGATATGATATTAGGCATGGATTGGTTATTCAAGTATCAATCTATAGTTGATTGTAAGTTAAAGAGATTGACTCTTAAAAATGATGATGGGTCTAAGATTATAATTATAGGAGAGAGGATTGTCCAATGTTATTTCAGCCATGATAGTGAGACATATGTTAAGAAAAGGGTGTTAAGCTTTCCTTGCTCATGTTTATGATACCCATAGTGGAGAGATGGATGCTAGTACCATACCTATAGTGTTAGAGTACATAAATGTGTTTCCTAAAGAATTACCCAGTTTACCACTAGAACGGGAACTCGAGTTTAGTATAAAGTTGTTACCTGGCTTTGCTCCAGTATCTATAGCTCTCTATAGAATAGCAATAAAAGAATCAAAAGAGTTGAAGATTTAACTACAAGAATTCCTTGATAGATGTTTTATAAGGCCGAGTGTTTCTTCTTGGGGAGCACTTGTATTGTTTGTGAAGAAAAAGGATGGCACTTTGCAGTTATATGTAAATTACAAACAATTATACAAGGTGACTATTAAGAACAAGTATCCATTACCATGAATTGATGATCTTTTTAACTAGCTTAAAGGTGCTAGAGTGTTCTCCAAGATTGAATTAAGGCCTGGATATTATGAGTTAAGAGCAAAGGAGTCTAATGTAGTGAAGATAGCTTTTTGAATGAGATATGGCCATTATGAATTTTTGGTAATGTCATTTAGGCTTACCAATGTTCCTGTAGATTTTATAGACTTAATGAATCTAGTTATCATGTAGTATCTAGATCAGTTCATGGTTATCTTTATTGATGATATCTTGGTATATTTTAAGAATAAAGACAAGCATGAATAGCACTTGAGAACAATATTATAGATTCTAAGAGAGAAGAAGCTTTATGCCAAACTCAGCAAGTGTGAGTTTTGGCTTTGTGAGGTGTCTTTTCTTAGACATATAGTTTATGTAAAAGGGATTAGGTCGATCTTAGCAAGATACAGGTAGTTACAGAGTGGAAGCCACCTAGGAATACTATAGAGATTCAATGTTTTCTTATATTGGTTGGTTACTATAGGTAATTTGTTCAAGGTTTTTCTCTAATAGCTGCATCTATGACACATCTATTGCAAAAGGATGTTAAGTTTTTTTGGGAAGAAAAAGGTCAGGAAAGTTTTGACAAGCTTAAATCAATGTTGATAGAAGCACTTATTCTAGTTTAGCCAATTTCTAGGAAAGATTTCATAATCTATAACGATTCTTCACATAATGGGTTAGGGTGTGTTCTGATGCAAGAAGGCAAGGTGGTTACCTATGCCTCTAGACAATTGAAACCACATGAGAAGAATCATCCAACTCATGACTTAGAGCTTACAGTAATAGTATTTGCATTAAAGATCTGGAGACACTATCTTTACAAAGAGAAGTGTTACTTGTATACAAACCATAAGAGTTTAAACTATGTTCCCACATAGAAGGAGTTAAATTTGAGGTAGAGAAGATGGATGGAGTTGATTAAAGATTATGACTATATAATTGATTATCATCCTAGCAAAGCAAATGTAGTGGACGATGCTTTGAGCAGAAAATTTTTAGCAACCACAAAAGCTTTGAATATCAAATTGTAGATTGAGCTTAATAGTGTATTATTGGCTAAAATGAAAGTTAAGCCAAATTTCTTGCAGCAAGTTAAAGATAAGTAGAAAAATGATCATGGGTTAATGAGTGTGATTAGTGCCATTCAAGAGGGGAAGCCTACTAAATATGAGTTGAAGAATGATGGATGCTTGTATTACCATGATATAAATTATGTTCTAAATGTTGAAGAATTAAAGAAATAGATTCTGGAGGAGGTTCACAATACTCCTTATACTATACATCCAGATAGCATGAAAATGTACCAAGATTTGAAGTTATTGTATTGGTAGCCTGGAATGAAGAGAAATGTTTCAGAATATGTGTCTAGATGCCTCACTTGTCAATAGGTAAAGGTAGAACATCAAGTTTCTTCTGGTTTGCTACGTCCTATAGCAATTTTAGAATGGAAATAGGATAAAGTTACTATAGATTTTGTAATTGGCTTGCCTACAACAAGAAACAAGCATGATTCAGTATGGGTTGTAGTAGATCATCTTACCAAAATAGCTCATTTTATAACTATGAGAATGGATTATTCCATAGAGAAGCTTGCTGAGTTGTATATTGATGAAGTTGTAAGATTGCATGGAGTTCTGCCCTCTATTATATCTTATCAAGACCTATGATTCACTTCAAGATTTTAAAGAAAACTTCATAATGCTCTAGGTACTCGATTACATTTTAGTATGGCATTTCATCCATAAACTAACGGACAGTCAGAAAGAGTACCTCAGGTAATTCTATGATACTTGAGTGAATTAATGTAAAAATATAAATATTATATGGTGCTTATGATAAGCATGGTTGTTAGGTGCTCAAGGACATGCTAAGGAGTTGTGCCATTGAATTCAAGGGTAGCTGGGATCGCTATCTGTCATTAGCAGAGTTCACCTACAACAACAACCATTACGCAAATTTAGGAATGGTTCTTTATGAGGCACTATTTAGGAGAAAGTGCAGAACTTCCTTATGTTAGAGTGAGCTCAGTGAAACTAAGCTTATAGGACCAAACTTAATTAGAGATGCTAAGGAGAAAGTAAAAATTATCAGAGATAGATTAAAAGTAGCTTTTGATAGACATAAGTCATATGTTGATCTTTGGTGAAAAGATGTTGAATTTGAAGTATAGATAAAGTATTTCTAAAAGTATCACTATGGAATAAGGTTTGACACTTTAGTAAGAAAGGAAAATTAAGTTTGAGGTTTATTAGTCTGTATAAGGTGACTGAATGTTTGGCATCAGTAGCCTACAAACTAGCATTGTCACCAAAACTTCAGTAGATTCACGATGTATTCCATGTCTCCATGCTTAGAACATACAAATCAGATCTAACTCATGCTCTACCAGTAGAAAAAGTTGAAGTTAGGCTGAATGTATCCTATGATAAAGAACTTGTTAGAATCCTAGCCAGCGAGGTCAAAAAATTAAGAAACAAGACAATCCCACTAGTGAAAGTTGCCTCGAAGCATCATGGCATGGAGGAAGTAACTTAAGAGTTAGAAGCTCAGATGCATGAGCAATATCCACAATTATTTGAATTAGATAATATCAAGGACAACATTTATTTTAAGAGGGGAAGTCATGTAACAACCCAAAAATTTCTCAATTTTATGAATAATACTTTCTCGGGATAAATAGTACTTCTGAGGCTCAGGATGTACAAAAGGTACTGGATGAAAGTATTAGCCATAAAATAATTTTGGATAAAGCTTAAAGTTAATTGGAGTTCATTTGATTGGATAAAAACACTAAAAAAAATTTTCGACAATGTCTTGTAAATAGTGACCAAGGTAAAGCTAAACTGAAAATAATTTTCAAAGTTGCTCAAAAAATTCTAAAAACTATACAACTTTACACTCAAAAAATCCACTAACTCTAATGAAATTGGAATTGGAATTTTTTGAGGTCAAAAAGTATTTTTTTTATTTTTAAGAAGTGTAAAATTGACATTTTAATTCGATTTTTGAACCCCAATTTTTATAGTATTTAGAGACATAATTTTTCTAATTTCTAAAAGTAGAATGATATAAAAATGACTTAAAATGGGAAAGAAATGAATTTTTGAAGGAATTAAAAATTATTTATTTTTTACTTATAAATATGTTAAAAACTTTGACTTTTTTTGTCAAAGATCATTTTGACCCCTCACCCTTTCTCCCTCATTTTACCGATGGCTGTCTAAGGAGAATTTCTCAATTTTTCTTCATTACTTCAAGCAATATCAAGCTTAAATTCATAAGTAAATTATAGCAAATAAGTTTACAAAGGTTTTAGACACTATATTTGGTGATATTTTAGAGAAAAATAGATGCATTTGTATGTTTTCAAGTTAAGGCGATAATGCCCAATTTTTGTTCGAGTAAGAATTTCAAAATTTTAACAGTTTCCTTATTAAATAGGTGCCCAAAAGTCAAAATACATGGTCATTTGAATTTTTTGGGTATCGTATAAATTTTACGATTTTTCTAAAATCGAATCTGCAATGGGCAGTTGTCAAAACAGAGTGAGAGCGTGATAAGGATAAAGTAAAGGTGTAGACAAGCTTCATAGTGTTTTTTGAACTCACTAAGTACATGTAATCGATCCAATTATTGTTAATAAAGCATGTTGACATTTACATATATTATATGCAATTACGTATATACTAGTATAAATGCACATTTGTATGAAAAATGGAGAAAATAATTGTGTATTGTGTTATATAAGTGTATTTGACATTTAAATAATTTTATAGGATCAAATAAAATATTACTAAATGGTAAAAGAAGGAAGAAATATATTGATGTGTAGAAAATTCAGGTTGTCGATTGGCCTTTATAGGTGAAAAGATGTGTATAGTGAATCACATGTGAAATTAGTACATAATGACTTCTAGTGGTAATTATATATTACGTATTATGAGATAAATAGGTTATTATGATTTTATATCATTGTGATAGATATTTCTTATATGTATAAGATGTATAATACTGAGTATGTTGTGAATATACTAATTTTGGAATTATGGGAATGAGGACATATAAAAAATACAAGGTTGAAGTATAATTAAATGAAGAAAAAATATGGTGATTTTAATGTTTATGGCCTAGTGGGTCAATTAATTAGAACATAACTTTAGCTTGATAAAATGATGCAACTCATGATTTATAATATATCTTAAAATGCGTGTATGTTTATATTATTACTAAATGGCCTAATATCTTTAAGTAAATGTGTACGCCTTAATATGAGCAAGAAATTTATAGTATGTGCCTACAAGTAAGAAAATGAATAATTTAATGTAAATTGTGCATGTAAAAATGCTATGAAAAATATGTTATTGATTGAGCTATATGGAATTATGCTAATCAATTATGAAAAAAGGGAAATAATAAAATTTTCCTGATTTATAAAAAGGCATCGACTACTGAGATTGAAATGAGTAAATCAAAATAAGGGTAAATAAAGAAAATGATAAAAACAAAAATAGGCCGTATGAGTAACAACCTAGAGATGGATAGGTTGACCGGTCAACTAGGAATAGTTAGTAGTTGCTAGATGCCACAGTGTTGATTTTGGTTATGGGTCCACTTATAGTCTAACTCTAACATGTATATGATAATATTGGATTTCTATGTGGATGCAGCCACCGTTTAGGTCCCTCGAGGCCACTGCATGGGTTTATACTGGTGCAGCAACCGTTGAAGTCCAAAATGTTGGACCACTGCACAAGATAATCCTGATATCCATAGGTGTTATGTTCTCATAAATTTGGACAAAGTAAACACATTTATAAAAATGTGATTGTTAGAAATATAATATTTTATTTTTATTCTAAATTTAATGGCATGAAGAAATATCTAGTGAGAATATAATAAATGATAACATAATTGAAGTATTATGAGACAATAAGAGTTTTGAGATATGTTGGCTATTTATGAGTGATGTATGGTTTGAATAAATTATATTAAATGTTAGTTTAATGTTATGAGATTAAATATGGGTGAATTTAAATAAATGGTTATGTTCACACACATGGCATGAAGTATTATTAGATACAGTGTTTATATAAATTATGAATGTTGTTAACATGTATACACTAGTTAGAATAAGAATTTGATGTTATGGTTATATTCAATAATTTTTTTGATTACACTACTAAGCAATACGCTTAGCACATCATTTTGTTTATGATGCATAGGTAAGAAGAATAATTGAGTCTCTCCATGGAATAGCTAAAGAAGTAAGAAGAAGGCTTGATTTTTGGTAAATTTTAAAGATGCTTTAAATTTATGTAAAGACTATATAGAGTCACACTCTTATAACGGTTATGTAATTTTAGGCCTAAGCTAAAGTATGCAAAATAATTATAGTTCATGTAATGTGGGTCTGTAATTGTAAATCTAAATGCACTTTTAAATAAAGTTATACATGTTTAACATCTCTTCCTGAGGTTGAGACTGTGTTGTTGAATATGATGTATTAAAGTGATAAAACAGATCAAAGAGTAGTGAGGATGCATGTAAATTATTATATAAGTGTTTTTCACAAGCTTAAAATTTTTGGATAGTGTCGGTGCAGTTGTTATGCTGCTGAAATTTCGGCACGAGGATTCCAAATTTGTGGACTCATAATATGGTATTAAAAAGTTTTAAACAAGTTAATAATGTTATATATATCATAATCTTATATTTGTTTTAAAAAGGAAAATATATTTTTAATAAATCTTGAAAAATTTTATGATAAAGTGGAGATAACATATAATATGTCACACACCTTAGTTGTATCAAGCAGTCGATTGGTAATCGGACCGGGTAAGGAGTGTCACAAGGGCTAAAACCTATTATCCTAGTGTTTGGAAATCCATTAGGGTTAATCTCTACCATTCCAATATTGGGTGGTTCTAAAGAACTAATCCCTACTATCAAATGGAGTTTGGTAGGTATAGTTATTGAGGCCCAAAATAAGGGCCACTACATGAGTTTGATCCCATTATCCAGTATCTCAAAGTTGATCTCTCGAGTATAGGCCAAAGAGCTAAAAGATGTAAAGAAATAATTGTTTTAACCAATCAAAGAAATATTAAAATGAAAGTACTTTGTAAGTGGATTGGAATATTAATTTCAAAATGGTATACATGACATGTAAATGATAATCATATAATATGAGTTACTGCTAAATAACATTTATGTTACTTAGAATTACTAAACAATAACTAGACCATGCATGATCTATGAATTTAGTCTAGAGATAAAGAATGGTAGAAGCCTTATGAATAGATAGCTACAAACAAGGATAATATCAAGGATTATAGTTTATCTGGGGCTAATAATTTCTATGGTAAGCATAAGGATAACATACGTTATTTAAATTTGATTGATGCATGAAATCATTGGATACCTACCTCTACATTCATGGCATATTGTTTATGATGTATACATCCATGTATAAGTGGTAATTTTGTATGCTATGGTGAATTAAAGATTTAATTGGTTGTTATGGTTAAGGTAATTAACTTGGCATTACTAATATGGGTTTTACAAAGTTGTAGGCCTATGGCATGCTTACTTGGTTATGATTTGTATATTTATATATAAGTTTTAATGAACACACCACTAAGTGTATGCTTAGTGTATCAATTTTCCTGATGCATAGGGTTTGGCTATGGTACAGCAAATGTAGCTTTAACATGCAATAGTGTAAACCAAGGAGATATCATTGGAGAGACTTGTCTACTCACATATAAGGATGCCTTAGTTAGTTAGATACTCATTTATAGATCTTTATGGAGTAAGGTATAAGTCACGTGTAATTGAATTTAGTCTAAATATACTTATGATTGTAACTATGTAATATAAATATGATAGATTGTACAATATAACCAAAAGTAAAGACATTAAATGATATTAATGTTTGTAAAAGGGAATGTATGTTTGAGATTGTGTCTAATTCTATGATGGATTAGAAGGATCTGGATATAGGTGTTGGATGTGTAATGACTATAGAAGTGATTTTACACAAGGTTTAAAATTTTTTATTTTCACTCTAGGCAATCATTATGTTGTCGAATTTTTGCTAAAATGTAACCTACTTAAAACTTATGATATATATATATATAAACATTTATTCAACATATAATTGAATACATATGTTAATAAGAGATGAATAAGTTTTGACTTGGACCATATGATATCTCTTATTCAAATCCAGTGGTAGAGCAAGTAAAGATTATCATGATGACATCTCTTATTCAGGTCTTTGATTAGACCAGATAAGAGGTGTTAGATTTGGTGGTATCAAAGTGGGTTTAGGCATTCCTAGGATCATAAGGTTTACATAAGTACCTAAAGGTTAGGATTAAGGTTGAGATTTGTATGGAAGTTTACACTACTAGAGGTTAATGAGTAATAGTATTCGTACGATATTAAGGAAAGTGGAATGATAAGATTAGATAAGGAAATAGAGGTAAAGATTAGTAAGTAGATGATAGTGATAAGACTGTATAGCATTTTCTTAAGATATACTGAGGTTAGGCCATCATAGCCTACTCTTTTCTTATAAGTGATGCCTTAGGTACTAATAAGCATAAGTAGTGTAGCTACCTTTTTATTTCACAACTATATAAAATAAATATTTCCAAGAAGAATTTAAGATAAAAAGAATAAAAAATTTACTTATACGAAACTTAATAATGAGAAAGTATTTAGAAAGTGACTAAAAAGAATAATTGGACTTCTATGTCAATTGAGACATACACCTGGGGAAGTTGTATACGAGTAGAGAGAATTACATCAACATCAAGAAAACTCAATTAAAGACAATAGGTATATTTTAAGAGAAAGTTGGAAATGGGTGGCTATGAGATATTTGGGTGACAATTATAATCCATTAACCACTAAGGCTAGGAAGGCTATATGAGAATAAAGAAGTATGAATAGGAAAAGAAAAAGGCTCTAAAGGAAGTAAGCCAAATAGGGAGATTTAAGTAGAATAGATAATAAAAGATAAACGAATTAAGTTTAAGGAGCTAGTTATTTGTGTTAAAGGAGTTAATACTCCTAAGGTATCTATCAATACCCTGGAGGATGAGGGCTATTTTTCTTTCTTACTGATGCATAAGATATTTGGGACCAAGTTATGCATTACTTAGAATAAGCATTATTTGACATCCTATATATCTATATTACTTCATCCAAATTGCGTACATCCTTACCTATACATAACCACAGCTTGAGCATATATGTATATCTATCCCTGATGCAAAAGGGATTAATAAGATACACCAATAATGGTGAACAATAAAGGAGTATTAGCAGAGATAAGACAAAGAACCTTGTAAGCTAAGGTGAAATGAGCTAGAAAGAAAAGTTAGGCCTATTGATACATATGGAACTTGTTTTATAATGAAGCTAGTAATAGAGAGTTGTCACAAGGTTGTTCAAAGAAGGGGTAAGTGTTAAGGGATGAGAATTAAAGTAACATGGTTTAAAGAGAAGAGTGAAATAAGTGTGTAAAATAAGATTAGATTATAGGGTGCATAAAAAGAGAAGTTACAAAGAGTGTTAGAGATCTAAAATGTATGGACATAATAAACCTTACTTAATGTGCTAAGAGGGGAAGTAGAGAAAGAATCAGAGTATGTGTCTAAATAACAAATAGAAGGAGAAGTTAAAACTTATGAAACATCATATAAATAAAACTAATACATGGAATAAGTGACATTTAAAGTATAAAAGAGGATGAAATTAAGGTGAATAAGGTATATAAATAATAAGGAGATTGGTAAGGTTAGACTACAAGAATTTTAATAACAAAATTCATTTTAGAGGGGAAGAAATGTGATGCCTAAAAACCTCAAGGTTGGCAAACATTGTATCCTAAGCATGAATAGTGTTTCTAATGCTCAGCATATTAACTGCATTGAGTAAAAGGGGTAAGATATTTAAATGTTGATGTGTGAACATTTGGTTCACAGAAATTTGAGATTTGTTGAAATTTTTAATCGAACATTAGGGCCCAAAAAGTTAGTGTGAAAAAAATGAAAAAGAAGTGCTAAGAATTTATCTAAGGATTAATGAAAATGATGTAACTTATAAAAATTATGTATTAAAAGAAGAATGGGAATTAAAACCAAAATGATTAAATAATACATGATTTATGTATTTTAACAAGGGTAATAATTGAATAATTTGGATGTTAATAGAAAAGCTAAATTGAACAATTATAAAAAGAAATGGACTTAAAATACTACAAGTAAATAATCACTATATGTGTGTGTCTATGTGTGAACAACCAAAATAGGGGAAGAGGAAATTACTCCCTCTAAACTAACCCAAGGTCTATTTTGTTTTAGAAGAAAATTGACTTGCTCTTATAGTTGAGTTGGCTAGTAAATAGATGAAAAAAAAAAGAAGAAAGAAAAAGAGAAAGAAGGAAAAGAAGAGAAAAAGGGGAGACAAAGTCGGGAGAGAAGAAAAGAGGAGAAAGAAGAAGTAAAGAGGAAGGGGCTATGGTTGGAGGAGCATGACACTACTGATCTGACATACATGGTAGTGACAACGATGGCAAGAGCTCCCCAACAAAGACAGTAGCAAAGAGTGAAAAAAAAAAGAAAAAAAAAGAGAGAAAAGAAGAAAAAGTAAGAGATGATAAAAGGGGAAAGAAATAAAAGAGGGAGACTAAAATAAAGAAGGGGTTAGTGCTAGCTACTACCCACCAGTGGCAGTAAAGAAATTAAATGACAGCTTTGACTCTATAGCTAATGGTTCCTTCTATTATTCTATATTTTTTCTTGTATCTTGACCCTAAAAATGGCTGCTATGAATGGGAAATTGGCTATAACTAGTTGCCAAAACTGGTACAGAAGGAATTTCAAATTTCAACTCATAGTGAGGCATTGTTTTTGAATTTTATTAATTAGAGATTTAATTTTAGTATATTGTAAGATGTAATTTCGAAAAGAAAATTGGTTAAAATGAGTTTTAGTGTTAGGTGAGAAGGTAATTCATAGAATTAAGGGTTTATTTTACTATTTCTTCATTTTAGATTACTTTGCTCATGAATTTCTTTTTAGCCTTCATTCTATGCGAGGTAATTAATGGGTGGAAAGGTAGAGGAATAGAGGTAATAGTGAAACCAAGATCATAACTCATCCTCAACTTGAGAAATTCATAAAAGATAAAAGTAAATGTAAAGAAAATAGGGAAGACTTGAGGTTAACAATGGGCTTTTAAATCTAACAAGTAAGTGTGTCCATTGAAATTTATATGTGTGTTATGTAATTAAAAAGTTATAGTGAGATTGTGAATACTAGCATGATTAAAGTTATGCATGGTCATAAATTGAAATAGAACAAAATGTTATATTTAGGTTAGATGGGTGGTTAAACATTAGCTAGGTTAAGAGCTTATTTAGGTTGCTTGTATATGGTTGTCTATCAAGGCTCATTCTGTAGTTTATTAAGTTAAGCATGGAAATGGACTAAATGAGTAATAAGTAAATGATTAAGAGGATTATATGATTCAAAGGTATATCTATAAGAAAAATGTACATATGTATAGGTTAGCTTGTAGGTAAAGAATGAATCACGTTAATTAAATAGCAAGAATAAATCAAGGTAAAGGTCATAATGAGAGAGAATAGATATGGAAAGATGTCTATAAGGTTGAATGGTAAACCACCTATAGGTTCTTGTGTATGATTTAGCTTGGATGATTGTTAGAGTAGAACATACTTATATAGGTTGAATGCTATGAAAGGTTAGTTGTTGGTATGTGTTGCTTACACATGAATAATTATTATATAAAGTTATGCCAATAATTTAGCTATGTTATATACTTTAGTTATGATTGATAAATAATGAGTTAATAAGTGCAAAGACAAGATTTGAAGTGAAAGGCTACTTATTTAAAATATTAAGAGAAGCTATATAATTGTATATGTTAGAGTGTATGATCACATGCATAGCTCTACTTAAAGACATTTATGTATGGGT
>CANXYI010214943.1:0-12827 GCA_948208565.1 Hura crepitans
TACCCTAGACTGATTTTCATATTCGAAAATCCGTAAAATAGTCTCCGGTGCTCCAAAAATTCTCATTTCAATTTTAAAAATCCTCAATTAATGAGACTAAGGTCTCGATAAAATTTGGAGTCAAAATTCCACTGTTGACTTTTTGGGTACTATTCACTCACTGAATAAAAATATCCAAAAATAATATCAGATGGCCTCAGAAAATTATAATTCCATTACCACCATACTTAATGGAATTTTTGATGTTTAGGTTATGACATTTTCAAGATCATCCGGACATCTTCCTGATCCCGAGGCTATCTCGGCCCGAAATATTTTTATCTCCGAAAATGAAAGCTTATACCCTAATATGAATTATTGTTTCTGTTAAAAATTTTAATTCATTCGTTTTGACCACTTTCAGGCCTGTCAAAGTTTTATGAGCAATATGCCAGTCATCGGACTCGAAATGATGACCCGCACTGCAGGGAACATCACTCAGGTCCCGAAAGCACTGTTCATAAGACCTTGACCGGCGAACGTTACAAATTTCCTCTTTGAAATTACCTGATTCAAATAACCGAGCGTACTGCTCTCTCCTCTAAGCATCGATCTCCCAAGTAGCTTCTTCAATACCATGATATCTCCTGAGCACTTTCACTAGAGGCAATGTCTTATTCCTTTGGTCTTTTATTTCTCGTGCCAAAACATTAATCGGTTCTTCTTTATATGACAAATGTGGTCTGATCTCCACTTCTTCACCTACCAACACATGTGAGGGATCTAATCTATACCTTCAAAGTAGAGACACATGGAAAACATCATGCATTTATTAAAGCTCAAGAGTTAAAGCTAGCTTATAAGCTACTGGCCCGACACATTTTATCACTTTGCATGGACTAATAAACCACAGACATAACTTGCCCTTCTAGCCAAATTGTAGAACATTCTTCCTAGGTGAAACCTTAAGAAACACTTTGTCTCCCACTTCAAATTGAACATTATTCCTCTTTAAGTTAGCATATGACTTCTATCTATTTGAAGCTACCTTCAATCTATCCTTGATGATATTCACTTTTCTTTAGTATCGTTAATTAAATATGGCCCCATAAGTTTGGTCTCACTCAACTTATTCTAGCATAAAGGAGTTCTACACTTTCTTTTATATAGAGCTTCATAAAGAGCCATTCCTAAGCTTGCTTCATGACTATTGTTGTATGGAAATTTCGCTAATGAATGGTAGTGATCCCAACTTCCCTTAAACTTGATAGCCTAACTTCTTAACATATCCTTAAGTCCTATCAAAACATGCTTTAGCATTAACATCACGCATAAAAACCTAGCATTAAAATCACCCATGTACCAAAAGTTAGCTAAATAACTCTTTTTTATTAACAATTAGTCTAAGGATGAAATGTTTTACTGAAAATCATTCTATTATCCAAGGCATGGTAAACCTTCTTCCAAAACCTCAACATAAACCTCAAGTCTCGATTTGATGTAATTGAATTAGGCACTCCATGCAATCTAATGATCTCATTAATGTGTAACTCTGTAAGCTTCTCTAAAGAGTAATCTATCCTAAATTGTATTAAATGTGCTATCTTGGTCAACCGATCTACCACAACCCAAGTAAAAACACATTTACTTCTTGACATTAGAAAGCCAACAACAAAGTCTATAATAACCTTATCCTATTTCCACTCAGGAATTGCTATTGGATGAGCAATTTAGAACGAACCTATTACTCAACCTTTACCTACCGGTAAGTAAGGGACTTGATCATAAATTTAGATACATCTTTTTTCATGCCTAGCCTACAAAAAGAAGTCTTCATAAGGTTTTTATAAAATATGCTTCCTTAGAACTTCCATATCTAGAACACATATTTAGTCATGGTAGTATAGATAATAACCACTCTTGATCTTATACTCAATAGTCTTTCCCTTTTGCATAGCATTTATCAGTTTATTATAATTTTTCTAAGAATCCTTTACTTGCTGCAATAAGCTAGGTTTTATTTGTAGCTCAGCCAAAAGAGCATCATAATTCATAATCTCTAACTTGACATTCGTGGCCCTCATGGCTAACATAAACTTCTAATTTAAAGCATTAACTACTATAAAACCTTCCCTAGATGATAATAAATCAAGCAATCATATTCGTTGATTAATTCCATCCATCATATCTAGGCCAAGTTCAACTCCTTCTATTTAAAAAGATACTTTAAGCTCTTATGATAAGTATAAAAATAACACTTTTCCATGTAGATTTATGTCTCAAAATTTTTAGGCAAAAATTATAGCTAGAAGTTTTAGATCATGAGTACGAGTGTTCTTTTCATGCAATTTCAACTATCTCGAAGCATATGTACCAACCTTGCCCTCTTGCATAAGAACACACTCTAAACCATTATTAGATGCATCATTGTAGATGGTAAAATCCTTTCTTGTCCCTGGTTGTATAAGGATAAGAGCCTCTATCAATATAGCTTTCAGCTTATAGAAAGTCTCTTAACATCTGTCATCCTAAATAAACTTAACATCTTTCCTTAACAAGGGAGTCATTGGTGTTGCAATCAAAGAACACCCTTTGAAAGATAATTTGTAGTAACTCGCCAAACCTTGGAAACTTATAATCTCATTTGTGTTCTTAGGTGGCTTTAATTCCATAATAGCTTTAAACTTGTTAGGATCAACTCGAATACCTTTTGTAAAAGTTATGTGTCCTAAGAAGGACACCTCACTTAGCCAAAACTCACATTTGTTGAGTTTAGCATAAAGCTTCTTTTCCCTCAACATTTGAAGAACTATTCTTAAGTGCTTCTTATGCTCTTCATTACTCTTCGAGTAAACTAGAATATCATCAATGAAAATTGCCACAAAGTGATCCAATAAGGGTCGAGAGATAATGTTCATCAACTTTATAAATTTTATAGGAGCATTGGTAAGCCCAAATTGCATTACCAAAAGCTCATAAAGGTCATAACATTTTTTGAAAGTAGTTTTAGCCACATTTGCCTCTTTAACCTTTACTGGTAATACCCAGATCTCAAATCAATCTTAAAAAGAACCCTAGCTCCTCTAAGCTGATCAAATAGATACTTGTCCTTGAGGATAACTTTATTAAGATGTCAATAATCCACAAGTAACCAAAAAGAACCATTATTGTTCTTAGCAAAAAAAATTAGTGCTCACTAAGGTGATACACTCATCCTTATGAACCACTTATCAAGCAACTATTGCAACTAAATCTTCAACTCTTTTAATTCTATAAGAGCCATCCTATATTAAGATATAGACACTAATGTAGTGCCAGGTAGAACCTCAATACTAAACTTGAGTTCCCCTTTAGGTGGTAAATCATGTAACTCTTTAGGAAAAACATCTATATACTCTGACACCATAGGTATGGAACTAGTATCTAGTTTCTCTTTTCTAGAATCATACACAAATGCATAGAGAGCCTGATAACCTTTTCTCAACATCCACTTAGTAGTAAAAGCTGATATTACATTGGATGGAAGTTTTATCCTTTCACCCATAACTATAATCTCTACCCCATAATTGGCTTTAAGGGATATCCTCTTCTACTTGCATTATATAATTAGTTAATACCTGGACAACCATTCTATGCCTAAGATGAAGTTAAACTCATTAAAAGGTAGCTTGAATAGATCAACTACAAACTTGTGTCGTTCTACAATCATAGGAGACCCTTTGTAAAACTTATTTACTATGGCATGTTAACCTATGAGGTTGCTAACCATAATCTTTATATCAAGAAGTTCTAATGCTAACCCCCAGTCTTTTGCCCATGTAATGCATATGTAAGAGTGTGTAAACCTTAGATCTATTAATGCTCAAGTAAAAGAGACAAAGAGTAAAAAGGTGCCCACTTTCACTTCAGTTTAATTTGCCTCCTCTATGGCTCGAATAACATACTACCTAATAAGTGCTTTATGCTCTACTCAGTTCTCTAATCTACCCCTCTGAGCTTTCTTTGACCTCTCTCCTTTATCCCCTTAGTCTGCTCTCTAACATTTAGCTAAAATAGGTATAGATGTTTGCCACACATTATGCTTTTTTGGATTATTTCTAAGGAAATGATTAGTTAAACCACACTAAAAACAAACTCCTAGCTTAGTTAGCTAATACTCCCCTCTATGCCTTTTATGTCATGTCAGACACTGAGGCATCAAATTATTCCTAGTCGTAGAGATTAAAGCACCAGCAACATTTGACTATTTTTTTTTTGGTTTACTCTAAGCTCTTTGTCCTACATTCTAAGACTAGCCTTGTCTCTAAAACTTCTATGATTGTAGCCTAAACTAACCTCCCATGAAGTTTTTATCTGTGTGTTGAGCTACATTTGTTGATCTTTCACCTAAAGGTCTTTTCCTCTAATAGAACTCACCTCACTCCTTTTGAACTTACTATGCAACATGTCAAGCTGCCACTAATGCAGAGAAATCACTAATCTTTATAGGAGCTATGAGCATCTTGTTCTCTACATTTAGGCCCTTCTCAATCCACTTGCACCTATCAACTTCTATCTATGCCATATCATTAGCATAGCAACTAAGCATAGTGAAGTCCTTCTCATACTTTGGTATGGATCTTTCACCTTGCTTGCGGCCCATAAACTCTAGCCTTTTAGAGTCTAGGTAGTGCTCAGTAATATATTTCATTTAAAACTCTATGATGAAAAAGTCCCATTTCACATCTGCTTCATTTTTATGCTTTGGTAATGCCCCCTACCACTTAAAAGCTTGCTCTTATAGGAGAGATTGTATAGGTGGCCTTCTCCAAAAGAATACACTTTAGTTCCTAAATAATCTTAATAGTCTAATCCAATTTGTGACACCCCCTACTAGATTCCTAAAGAAACCTGATAGGCGATACACTTCCCACTATGTCATCGATCCTAATATTCCCTAGGCTTGCACTCCTTAACAGTTATAGAATGTTTATTATTTGATTAGATATTGCCTAAATCCTTAGTTTACCACTTAAATATTATTCTCTAAGGTATATTTAATCCTAAAATCCATTTAATGGGCAATTATAAATTTATCAGAGAGTTAGGCAGCACAACAGCTACTCGGGTAACATTCTAAAACTTCAAATCTATTAAAAACACTTCTATAACTTCGACCACTTCTCCTATCACATTCTAGACCCTTCTGGTCCTCTATTATCATCATCATATCAATCACCATAATTAGTCATCTTATAGGGCCTCAAGCCTAAATTATCAAAATTAGATAGTAATTAAATCATTCAGATCTATAAGCCTATTTATATACATCACATGGTTAACTTAATGTTACAGGCCACTAGCAGCTTCTAAGCTTGTTGAACCCATAACCTATAATATTTACATGAGTGCCTACTAAAACCATTAAAACAATACAAAATCTGATACCTTTCAGTGCCTCTGCTACTACACTGTAAAAAACTTGAGGTTAGACTGCTACTCACTAATACCTACACACTGAAACACTAGTACGTTGAGTATGAAACTCAATGGTGAATTTGAAAGAATAAAAACATATCACCATAGGCATATAGATGATTAAACATGCTATAGATGTATGAATGCAACACATATAATTCAAGGAGCAAGATAATATTATTTTATTAAACATGTTACAAAATAATATTACTTTATTACCTAGTATTACTATGCATTTTATTATGCTTAAGTCGTTCTAGTCTGTTAATAATTATGTACCATTATGATCTGTCATCAAGTATAATATTTAATTCATTAAGTAGGCCCAACTAGGTAAACCAAACTTTAAGACACTAAACTAAAAGGGAAATTAAACTATGCAGTGACCCTACATTTTGGACCTCAGGCTTTGCATTAGTCTTAATGTAGTGGTCCATCTTGTAAACCCCAATCGCTGTATTAGCCTAGTCTAATAGTAAGGGCCTAGATCTCCCTAATACCAAACAAATAAATATATCATTTTCTCATCATGGCATATTACCAACAATATAGTGCAGTGGCCTATCTTATGGACCCCAACTGTTGGACCAACCTAGTATCATAACTGATAATAATATCAACAACATAGTGTAATGGCCCATCTTGTGGACCCTGACCACTGCACTAGCCTAATCTAATAAACTGACAAATATACTTCTTAAACCATAGTATAGTGGCCCATCCTATAGACCCCGACCACTATACCGGCCTAATGTAATAAATAGATAAATATCTACCAGCTGCTAATCCCTAGTTGACCGATCAACACATCCAATGATTGTCTAACTAATGGTCCAACATTCTCTTATTTATGTTTATTATATTATAGATCATTATTTTAAAATATTATTAATCAAATGACTTACAGTTACTAATTTATTTCTACAATCCAATTTTAGCTGGACAGTTATATGTAAGTTTTACTACCGAACAATTATAAGTTCAATTTTTAAAAGAGTAATTTTAAGTCTTTTACCTAGGCATTCATAAGTCCACTTTAGGCCTAGTTCCATATCATAATTCAAGCCATATTATATGTCTATTATAGGCCATATTATGTGCCAATTTCATATATCTAATTTATACGATAGTTATAGGTTAGTTCTACTTTTCATGTGCACTATTACGGGTCATTTTTCACAACATACTAGCCACTTTCCCATGCCAATACATGTTATATTGATATGACATTTTAGGCCACAATTCCTTTCATTCCATTCAATCCAATAAGGTAACCACAATGTGTAACACCCCCTATATATCCCTGAAGGAACTAGATAATGAATGCCACTTCTCTCTAGTCACCCATCCTTGAATTGCTCTTGAGGTTCATTTGTTTAACACTTTTGTCAATAGTTAATTCTTTATCAACTACATGAATTTTCTTTTAGCTGTTCATTTACTTTTATACTAACTATATCCATATGTTACAAACATATTTCTAACTAACAAAAACATATTTTACACTAGTTACTCATTTTACAAAAATTTGGGTAGCATAATGGCTACCAAGGAGACTAACCCTAATATATATACTTATAAAAGTACATTGCTAATCTCATACTCAATTTACCATCATCTCTTAGACCCTTGTAGCCATCTAACTCACATTTCATATACCACAACACACAAACATCAACACACAGGGCCTGGGCCCATAACAATTAGAAAAGCCAAATATGTATCTCATATTAGGTATTCATTAATATGTTAGATTCATAATATATATACATCTAGTCACTATCTAGCTAAGCCTAACCTCACACATATATACATGAGTACCAAACAAAAAGCCATCAAAAGATACAAAATAATACCCTTAAATGTCAGTGTCTACTACACTACAAATACACTGAGGCTAGATAGTTACTATATCAATAAAATGCATATCGAAACCTCAGTACGTTAAGTATATAACACAGTGGTGGATTTAATGCAATAAAAGCATGTCATGTAATCATATATGCTTTATATAATTCAAACATTCATTATGCAATGTACAAAAATAGCGTTAATAAAATAATATTAAATTATTATTCTAAGTGATTCATAATATTACCATTCCCCAGTTATAGCCTTTATTTTATATAAATTATTCGTTCAGTATTTTATAGTTACAATCCATAATATACATTTTTTTAATAGGCCCAAACTAGAAAAATGACACTTTAACACATTAGATCATAGGGAAATCCAGACTATACAGTGGCCCATATTTTTGACCCCGATAGTTGCACCACAAAGTACAGTGGCCTATATTTTTGACCCCGACAGCTACACCCACATAGTGCAGTGGGTTATATTAAGACCTTGGTAGCTACACCTGCCCTATATAGTGTAGTGGCCTATATAAAGACCTCGGTAGTTACACCTACCCTACATAGTGTAGCAGCCATTATTAGGACCACCATGTTTGCATCCACATAGTACAGTGGTCTATATCATGACCTTAATGGCTGCACCCACTTAATGTAATGGTCCCATCTACTAACCACCATGGCTGCACCCACATAGTGTAGTAGTCAATGTCTCGACCTAGGTAGTTGCACTCGTCATCATAATCATAGCCCCGAAGGCACAATATATCTAGCAACTACTAATCCCTAGTTAACCGGTTAACTAATAGGCTAACTATCTATTAATTATTTTATTTACTTACTATTCATTTATTCTATTTCTTTCTATGTTATTAGGACACAGATATTAACCAATTTCATTTACTTAATTTTCACTTGACATTTATTGTTCACTTTTCCCATTAGATAGTTAAAGGTCATTTTAAATAAATGTTACTATTCATTTGGTCGTTTCCCATTCTTCTCATGGCTTTATGCCAACATATATCAAGTCATTATTTCTCATATTATGTGAAATTTCCATCACCATTTCTATATCATTTTTATCACAAAACATTCATACTGAATAAATCATACAATGCCCAAATTTCATGTATTTCATTATATGCCATATAATAACCTTTGTTCCACATTTAGTGTACATTTTCTTTTACCAAATTCTTAACATACGATATACACACTAATATTTGCCATAACATCATACATAACTATATCTATATATCATACCATAATCATAGGTATATTTTCACATGCCATGGTCTATTTATGTTACACATGTTGCTACCATTATATTTCATCATGATTTACATCATGGTAGATCATGTACACATATCGTGCATACATGCACATGCCATGCCATGCCATACATGTGACTATATATACATCATGGCTTTACACATGCTTTTCACATTTAAAGCATATCCATATCATCATTATGTCATCCAATTTACACTATGGCATGTTTTATGCATGAACACATAAACACATATGTTGGCAAGCATCAATTGCATCAAATCCATATACCTAAGGTTGATTTCCACCTTTCTTAACCCTGTTATGGCCTTTTACCCCTTAGTTCTTCACTCCCTCTTCTTAAACCCATACATGTAACCTGGAACTCAGAAAAACCATATATATTCGTACAAAGCTCCAAATCAAAATCTCTAAACATGGTTTTTCTTAACATTATCCTGGCTACATAAACAAAAAATAAAAACAAAAAAAAAAGAACTTACACTCTAAAAAGGCACTATTCACTCTATAACCATATCTTTCATATGAGAGCTTATTTTTTTTTTAGTTTTATCACTTAGATAGTGTTTTATAGACCCTGGAGGTAAATTCCCATATAAAATTTACAAAGTTTGGTGGAGAATTAGTGTAAGAAAGAGAAGAAAATGGTGGAGAGCTTTCCATTAATGTTGGCACCATTTTTTTAATTAGGTGTAATATTCACCCATTATAAAAATAAATTCTAAAAAATATCAAATGATCTCAAAAAAATTAAAATTCTTTCACCAATAAACTCATTGGAATTTTTGACCTTCGGGTTGTCATATTTTTAGGTATTTTAGGGCACATCCTAGGTCATTCCCAACACAATCTCATTTTATGTCACTATTCTCTTATTTACTGCCCAAAATGAATTATTGGTTTTCCTAAACTTTTAAATTAACTTATTTTCATCATTTTCTATCCTGTCAAAGTTTTATGACTAGTACCTGACTCTTCTAGCCTTATAAAGGTATCCAAACTTCCCTAGAATACCATTTAATTTGAGGTACTATCCATGAAACCTTCATTTACGGGAGTTACAATTGTTCCCCTCTTAAAGAATTTTATCCTCAAAATTACTTAATGTGAACAACTATGGGTATTGAGCCTTTATTTGCTTCTCGCTCTCTTAGGTGGCTTCTTCAACTTTGTGCTATCTCCATAACACTTTTACTAATGGAATTGACTTGTTTCTCAATTGTTTGACCTCTTTGAATAGAATATGTACTAGCTCCCCTTCATAAGTTAAATCTAGTTGTACTTGAATGTTCTTTACTAGTATCACATAGGATGGATCATATTTGTATCACCTCAATATTGAGACATGGAACATGTCATGAATCTGTGATAACTTAAGCGGTAAAGCTAGCTAAAAAGCCAACTATCCCATACATTCTATAACCTTGTATGGACTAATGAATCTAGGATTGAGCTTCCTTTTCTTGCCAAACATGTGTACCTTTTTCCATGGTGATACTTTTAAGAACACTTTTCCCCCACTTCATACTTAATTTCTCTTCATTTTAGCTCTACATAAGATTTTTGGCGATATGTGGGTAGCCTTTAGCCTTTCTCTTATCACTTTAACCTTCTCTTTTGCATCTCTAATCAAATCTGACCCTACAATCTTACCTTTACCTATTTCACTCTAGCAATGAGGAGTCCTACATCGTCTACCATACAAGGCTTTGTATGGTGCCATACTAAAGCTATCTTAATGACTGTTGTTACACACAAACTTTGCTAAAGACAAATACTAGTCCCAGCTTCCCTTGAATTCTATGGAACTATTGCATAACATACCTTTTAGTACCTGTATCACCCTTTCTAATTCCCATCTATTTGAGGGTGAAAAGTTATGTTGTACATCAATCGGGTGCTAAGAGCTTCATTTAATTTCTTCTAAAATTTGGAAGTAAATCGGGGGTCTCTATAAAAAATGATGTTTACTAGTACTCCATACAATCTTACAATCTCATCGATGTGCCACTGCACTACGTTATCTAAAGAATAGTCCATCTTAACTAAAATAAAATGAGCTATCTTGGTCAATCTATACACTAATACCCATACAACATCACATCTACTTCACATCATCGGCAGTCCCATCATGAAAACCATGTTTACTTTCTCCCATTTCCATTTTGGCATTGCTATTAGATGTAGCAATCCAGAAGGTACTTGATGTTTAGCTTTAACTTGATGGCATGTCAAACACTTAGCCAAGTATTCTAGCATATCGCATTTCATTCCTAGCCACTAATAGGGAGGCTTTAAATCCAGGTACATCTTAGTACTTCTTAGATACATAGAGTAAGGAGCTTTATATGCCTCCTTCAATATTTGAGTTCTCAACTCATCTATGTCAAAAACACACAATCTACCCTGGTAGTACAAACATCTATCATCTCCCAATGCAAACTTTATGGTGTTCCCCTTTTAGACTTTACTCATAATCTAGGCCAGATATTCATCCCTCACCTGTGCCCCCTTTATCAGCTGCTTGAAATTTGGCTTGATCTCTAGTTATGCTAAGATAGAATCTTTTTTTATATATTCCATCCTAACATTCATTGCCTTCATAACTGCTTTGAATTTTTAGCTCAATACATCAACAACCATATTCACTTTTCCAAGATGGTAATCTATCAAATATTTATAATCCTTTATCAATTCTAACTATCACCACTACCTCAAGTTTAACTCCTTTTGTGTGAGGAGGTATTTCAAACTCTTG
The DNA here is from genome assembly GCA_948208565.1 of Hura crepitans. Classification (NCBI taxonomy): domain Eukaryota; kingdom Viridiplantae; phylum Streptophyta; class Magnoliopsida; order Malpighiales; family Euphorbiaceae; genus Hura; species Hura crepitans. Next base: position 11,344 of record CANXYI010214943.1, read on the forward strand.
TGGTCTGTATAGATATAACTTTTCTCATCATATAGGTAGTGTCTCAAAATTTAAATGCGAAGATAATGGCTGCCAATTCCAAATTATGTATAGGATAATTCCTCTCATGAGGCTTCAACTGTCTAGAGGCATAAGCAATTAGCTTGCCTTCCTGTATCAATACATAGCTAAGTCCATTATAGGAGGCATCACTATAGACAACAAAGTCTTTCTCCTCTTTTGATTAAGACAGGATAGGGGTTTTGGCTAACATTATCTTTAATTTGTCAAAACTTGCTTGACATTTTTTATCCCACTCAAATCTTACATCCTCCCTCAACAACCTAGTCTATAGTGCTGATATCATGGAAAAACCTATCACAAATCATCTGTAATATCCAGCTAGTCCTAGGAAACTTCTTATTTTAGTTATATTCCAAGGAGGTTTCCACTTTAACACTGCTTTCACTTTATTTGGATCCACCCTAATGCCTTCTGCTGAAGCTATATGACCAAGAAAAGCTACGTCTTCTAGCCAAAAATCACATTTACTCAGCTTAGCAAACAACTACTTCTCTCTTAAGGCTTGGAACACAATTTTAAGGTGTTGTTCATAATCCTCTCAAGTCTTAGAGTAGACTAGTCTATCATCAATAAACACTACCATAAACTAGTCTAGATAAGATTTAAAAATCCCATTCATCAAGTCTGTTAAAGTAGCTAGGGCATTAGTGAGTCCAAAAGGCATTAGTAGGAATTCATAGTGCCTATATTTAGTACTAAATATAGTCTTAGGTATGTCAGGCCTTTTAACCTACAGTTGATGATTTCCTGACTTCAATCTTGGAAAACATACTCGCACCTCTCAATTGATTAAAAAGTTCATTAATCCTAGGTAACAAATATTTATTCTTTACCGTCACCTTATTTAGCTGTCTGTAGTCTATTCTTAATGAAAGCAACCCATTTTTCTTCTTCACAAACAACATAGGCACTCCCCAAGGTGAGTTGCTCGGTCTGATAAACCCTTTATCCAGTAATTCCAGCAACTGCACCTTTAGTTAATTTAACCCTATAGGTGCCATCTAATATAGAGTGATGGATATTGGTGTTGTACCTAAATACACTTCAATCTCAAAATCTAACTCCCCTTTCAAAGGAAATCCTAGTAATTCTTTTAAAAATACATCTAGGAATTCTTACACCACTAGAATCTAATCTAGACTAGGTGTGGAGTGACTGGTATTAACTACATGGGCTAGATAAGCTTCACATCTATTATGGATGATCTATTTTGTTGTAACAACTAATATAATATTCACCGAGGTATTTTTCTCACCCATAACTATCACCTCAATTCCCTCAACTGTCTTGAGTGTAAGTCTATTTTATTTACAATCAACCATAACTAAATGTTCTGACAACTAGTCCATACCTTGTGACACCCCCTACCCATTCTCCCTGAATAGATAAGGTGTGTCTGTACTTCCCCTATATCTCCGTCA
>CANXYI010214995.1:0-14715 GCA_948208565.1 Hura crepitans
GCCAATGGAATTTTGATATGAAATTTGATAAGGCCTTAAATATGCCCAATCAAGGGTTTTTATAATAGACATAATGATTTTTAGGGGTCCAAATGAATTTTTAAAAGTACCCGAAGTTATGTCTAAAATTTAGTTTTTATAGGTTGCTCAGGTGCCATGTGTCACCATCTAAGCCAACCACTCACCATTATAAAAGCCTTTGCCATGTGTATATCCACTCCTATGCCAAATCACCTCCTCCTCCACTCATCTCCCCCATTTCTCTTTCTCCTTTTGCCGATGTCAATTCCACCATTTTCCACTATAGCCACCATAAGTCACCACCAATCCTCCACCAAAAATCACTAAAAATATGTAAAAAATTGCCCATCAGGTTTTTAGACACCATAGCTACCCCTAGAAGTTGGAAATATTAGCTAAAGTTTAAGTTACATGTATGGAGGCCTAAAAATTAAAGTGTGGTGTAAGTGGCCTTTTCTTACTTTTTATTTTTGTTTTAGGTAATACCCATTGTTCTAAGAATTACCATGCTTTTAGATTTCAAATTGGAGCCTTGTGTGATTTTTGGTGAATTTTCTAATTTAGAATTCAATTATGTAGGTGTAAGAACAATTAGTGAGCAATCAAAGAACTAAAGCTACCAAAGTGTGAGAAGGGATACAAGAATTCATAAGGTATGTGAATTTGATATAATACTAGCATACCATGATGAAATTGTGTGTGAATCACTAAGAAAAGGTGTATGGAACTATATGTTTGACCATGTATGTGTACAAAATGTTGATATAAGCATGGCATCATGTTATTTGCATGTAAAAGGATGGTATGTATGTGAATTTGGTGAGAAAAATGCATGTGTGTTAGTGGTCATGATATGGCCGAGAGGAAGGCATGGCATGGCATGATAGGTTCATAGATGTATGATATGTATACATGATGTAAATAAGGGGAAATGTAATGTGTGGCATGAATATGGCTGTGTGTATGTGAAATTGGTGAGGAAAACATGTGTGTGTGTGCTTAGTGTCCTTGTGGCAGAGAGGTGTAGGCATGGCATGTTATTGGCATGTGAATTTAATGGTAAGTATGTGATTTATGTGAGAAATGCATAAGTATATGCATAATCATAATGTGGCTGAGAGCTATGCCATAGTATGTCATGACATGCCATATTTGTATGGCATGGTACATGATATGTAATGGTAAATCTTGTAGTGTGTGGGATGTGTGAGACATATTTATGGCATGAAATGTGAGTAAGCATATGTATAAATATAGCTTCAGGTATGGCAAATAAAGGTACTGTAAATGTGTTAATAACTTGGTGTAAGAAATGGTATGAAAGGAAAGTACTTAAATTGGCCTTGAAGTTACCTAAAATGGCTTAAGAATGGTACATACTTTTTTGCACTTGAGGAAATTGGTTTTGGTAATAATTTATGAACCATATTGTTGACATATTGGGATGAATAGGTTGAGATCATATATGGCCTAGTATAGCATGGAATTGAGACTTGAAATGGCATGAGAAAGTGCCAAATGAATAATGGCAATTGACTTATTACTATATGCCAAAAATTAAATGGATCCATAAATGTGTCATTAGAAATGGACATGTGAGAGAGACTTATAACTAGAACATAAAATGACCTATTATGGTGACTTAAAATGGACACGAAAAATAACCTATAATTGTCCAAGAAATGGCTTATAATTATTTAACAAAAGGGACCTATAACTATTTGGTGAAAAATGAACTGATAAAAAGAACTTATAGCTGTGTATTGATTACTTAGAAATAAATTAAATAATTGATATATAATTGAATAAAAATTAATTAATAGACACTTAGCCCAATAGTTAGACACCCACTAGATGGGTTGACTGGTTAACTAGAAATTTATAGCTACTAGAGGTATTGGTCCTTTTGGGCCTAATCAATGTGATTATATAGGTAGGTCTAGTAGTCGAGGTCTTAATATTTAGGCCTTATACACTCGGGTATTGAGAGGTCTATAAGATTGATCCCTATTGCCCACTTGCTTAATTATGGATATTAAAAGGTCCCACAGGGTTGATCCCTATTATCTATTAGAATTGTATGATTTTGATTTTTGGGATATTGAGAGGCCCATAGATTGATCCTTACTATCCTTACTATCTAATATGGGAGGTTCTTATGAACTGATCCCTGCTATCAGACTTGGTAGGAGCAGTTATCGAGGTCTAAAATGTGGGCCACTACACAACTTTGGATTTCCCTTTTATATAATGTCTTAAAGAGTTATTTATCAAGGCAAGCCTAAATAATAAAAAGAAATTTAATGAAATAGGATAGTATGTGATAATGGGACTTATAAATAGATAAAATAATGGCATGAGACTGATAAATTAAATAATGAGATAGGATAATAAAATAATAGTATTTTATAACGTGGACTTCATATGATTTAGTATGCACTCGTGACATGTGTGATATGCATGTATGTTTGTATGACACGATTTATTATATCAAAAATACCTCTGAGTTTTGTATTCAACGTATCAGTGTTTCGGTGTACATGTAGTTGACGATAAAGGAATGGCCTCTATAAATTTTGCAGTGTAGCCACCACAGCAACTTAAGGGTATATTTTTGTTCTTTTCAATAGTATATAGAGGACACTCATATACATAATATGGGTTAGGCACAGTTAGCATAGTAGCTAAAGTTGTTTGTAAATTTTAAGCTTAAAGCCGATGATTGTATAAAAGGCCTTTATCTAATTATTTTATTTTTTATATGTTTTGATGATTATGGGCCTGAGCCATTATGTGTTGTTCATGATATTTGTGATGATATTAGAGGACTAGAAGGGTCCAAGTGATGACAGGTGTTGATATTATTATTAAAAGTGCTTTTTCACAAGTGTATATTTTTGGAAATGTTACCCACCAAGACCCCGTGTGTTGTCCGTGATATGTGTGATGATATTAGAGGACCAAAAGGGTCCAGGTGATGATAGGTGCTGATATTATTATTAGAAGTGCTTTTTCACAGGTGTATATTTATAAAAATGTTACCTAAGTAGCTGTTATGTTACTGGAATTTTTATAGAATTAATTAGTGATTCAAAAATGGATTTTTGTGGTTGTTATGGTCTATATAATGATGTTTAAGGATTAGAATGGAGTTTTAGGAAATATATGTCTGATAAATAAACAAAATCATTAGTGTTAAACAAATGAGGACTTAGAAAAATTTCAAGATGGCGACCATATTAGAAGTACACCACCTATCGGGTTTCTTAGAGAATCTGGTAGAGATGTTACATATCTTGTCCCTGCATTGTCTATAATTAAATCAGTAGTGATCGATCACCTCAGCAGTCATGACTCCCACTACTCTCTAATCTTTGGCCTATCATAATAGCCCTTTCCTTTTTTTCTTTCTTTATTTCCAAAAATTCCTAATTCCTCTACTGTTAGCTAAAATCGTTGGTGTTAAAATTTTGTTAGGTAAGATTCCTCACTCCTTAACCTAATCTTCTTGTTTCTACACCATTTTTTTCATTTAATTTATTCCCAGCTATCCCTAAAGGTCTAGCAGCCCCTTTAATTGACATACTTAGTTGGCTTATTAAAATTTTGCCTTTTGGTCAAATTGGTTTTTAAATTAAAACAACATAGTTACAACCATTTCTTTACAACCTTTCATTTAAGCCCTCCCCCATTTATCTTTATTTACATATATGCCTTTTCCTTATTTTAGTATAACTCTTTATGCCCATATTGGAAACATATATTTCTTTTTATTTAATTGCTAACATAATCCTTTTGCTATACCTCTACCTTTAACAAATACCTTTCTTACTATCACTTAATAGTGGATTAGTTCAAATCCTTGCTTAATTATATAGTAAGGTAATTATTGAAATTTCTAGATGTGATAGTACACAAATGTTGATATATTTGCTCAAAAGCTAATATTGTACTCAAGGGTACCTTAGCAGCTATTATATCTCCTAAGTTAATAAGTTAACCTATCTAATCTAGGTTGTCTAATCATATAGGGCATTATCATGCTTATTGTGTTTTATCTTCTTAAACATGTTGTAAATAAACTTTATGAAGAATTAAAGCTTATTAGTTATGTTCAACCATGTTATATATATCCATACATGCATAAAACTCAATATTAAAGCATCATACTCAAACATTATTAACATGAATATTCTTAGTAGCTGCCCATAGCACCAAAGCTCATATTGATAGGCCATTCGATTACAACCACAACCTTATTACATACATACATAATTTACTTATCTCATCATGCCTCTTTATAAAACTAGGCATGTTGTAATGCTCGTATGTCAAGGCTCTATAAATAATACAATTGAGGTTGAAAAGTGTTTTCAAAGTGTTGAGTCACCTTCATGAGGCTCGAGGAAGAGGTATTAGTCATGAAACTTTGAGGGGCAATAAAATGATGAAATTGACTTAATTTAAAGATTTAGTAGAATAAATAAATTATTTTAGGCTATAATCTAGTGGGCCATAGGCTTAGATGGAGTCAAGTCGAGAATGACCCAGGATGTACTCGGATAGACCTAAAAATGCCTTATTGGTTAAAAATTCCCCTGAATTCATTGGTGAATGAATTTTTGAATTCTAAGGTCATTTGAAAATTTTCTTTATTTTGAGCTTTTCATGTAAATCAAGATAGTTAGTTAACTATCCTATGGGAGGAATTTTGCTCGAAAATTTTATAATACTCTAAAATATCATACACGAAATCAGGTAGTGGATTATCTTAAGAACTTTGGTTCTCGCATATCAATTTTAAAAAATAGATTTATCATCGTGACTTTTATTAAGAAAAATCAAAACCCATTTTTTTAACAAAACACAAATTAATTAGGTACAAAATAATTTTGATTATTTTTAACAATTTGCAAAAAATCATTTTCTACCTATTACAACGTTCATGGAATATATAGGGAAATAATTCGATAAAAAAATGGATTACATGGCAATTACCTAAAATACATTCTAACCAGACAGAAATAAAAATAAAATTACATTTTAAAATATCATAAAATACAATCTAATTAAACAAAATGAGCAACAATAAAGAAAATAGGCAGAAGAAAATAAAGAGTGAAAAATAAAAGAATAGCTAGAAAGAAAAAAAAATAAAAGGTCAGTAAAAGGATACTTTACTGGGGTTTAAGGAAGCGGTAGAAAGAAAGAATAATCAAGCCCTAATAGATCAAATAATTTGAATCACAATAAGATTAAAATGTTAGTTCACAAATTAAAATGGATAGATGAACAGAAATAAAATGCAATTGACAATCACATAAATACAACAAAAATATTGTACAAATACATTATCACATCTATTTGTTAGATGGATAAAAGAGAAAGAAAAATAAAAGAAATAGACAAAGGTCAGTCAACCCACTATGCATATTTACCTTCAAAAAAGATCTAAAAAGTATTGGAAAATTGTGATAAAAACCTTCAAAAATCCCAAAAATAGTGTTTTAAAAGTGTATTTTAAGTTTGTGGTGTCTCTTTTTTCATGAAAAATTTTCTTCTTTTTTTGGAAAAATCATTTTAGAATTTATAAACATTTCATAAGAAAGAAAATGGCTATTTTAGAGGTGGAAGCAATTGTTTTTGGCAAAACGGCCATTTTTTAGGTTAAAACGACTATTTCCTCAAAACCGCCATTTTCCCTTCCATAATGGTCCTCTCAGTAGAACAGCTATTTTGCTAGGAAAAAGGGCTATTTTCCTTATTGAAACTGCCATTTTCTAAAAAATCATTGTTTTCCTTATAGAAATGGCTCCTTTTTACAAAACGACTGTTTTTTTGTGGAAACGGCCATTTAGAATTTTTTTATAGGAAAACTCTATGATCTTCAAATTGGATGTTAATATCCTTATTTATCAAGATTTTCATGATTTCAACATTATTAGGCAAATCGAACAATGGGAGTCCTAGAGACCTAATGTCTATAGTTGTCTCTACTTTAGGGAGGCGACTACAGAGCTTGTGAGGTGACCTAAAGTTCGAAATAAGTAGAAGACACGTACCTTATGGGGTGATGAAGTTGATGGGATCTGGGTAGTGCTAGAGACAGTACACCTGAAGTTGATTTTTTGTTTCAAATAATGCTGAGGACATTACATCTAAAGTTGATTTGGTTCAGGCATTGCTTGGAGACATTGCACTTGAAGTTGATTTGGTTCAGGCAGTGCTTAAAGACATTGCACCTAGATTTGGGTAGTGTTAAAGACATTGCACTCAAAGTTGATTTAGTTTAGGAAGTGCCTAGAGACATTGTACCTAGATTCTAGCAGTGCTAGAGAAAATGCACCTGAAGTTGATTTGGTTCAGGCATTAATTTAAAACATTGCACCTAGATTCGGGAAGTGCTTGAGACATTGCACCTAAAATATATTTTGTTCAGGCAGTGATTTGAGACATTCCACCTAGATTCGGGCAGTACTGGAGGTATTGCACTCAAAGTTGATCTAGTTCAGGTTGTGCTTGGAGACATTGCACCCAAAGTCTACTTGGTTTAGGTAGTGCTAGAGACATTACACCCGAAGTTGTTTTTTTTTTTTTTTTCAGATAGTGAAACATTACATCTAAAGTTGACTTGATTCAGACAGTGCTTAGAGATATTGCACCTGAATTTGATTTTTAGAGAACATTTTATTGATGATAAGTCACCATTCTTGCCCCCTGCAACTGAGCAAATGGTGCTAGAAAGATGTTGGCTCATTATTTGTGATATTGCATAGAAGATTCAGCTTCCCCCCTGTGTAAAAAAAAGCAGGTGAAATGTGTTAGTCATTAGAGGTTATTGGCAGCATATATGCATGTTGTGTGTGAGTGCACTTTTTAATTCATGTTACGGTTATGAAAATCCTTATTTTTATGTCTTTTTTTCAGGTCTGTTTAATCATTCATTTTGTTGTTTTATCAATATTTTGGTAAAAAGATAAAAAGCAATGAACAAAATATGATGGTTTTATAAATGAATGCTTTTGAGTACAAAATTTTTGTGTCCTAAACTAATATGTAGATAAAAAGACAAAGTAAAAGTCTAGGGAGTTAGGGGCTATCTCTGAGTCTGTAGTGTCTGAAGCTCTATCTCTGTTACATCCAGCCTCCTCGACATCTCATGTTGGGACTCCTCATCCTTGAGCTAAGATCTGTGTGCATGTGGTGGAGCTGCTCCATCATTCGGGCTTCTAAGCCTGTAGGAGACTCTTGAATAATGGTGGAGGAGGTGCTGAAGAAGATGGACCTACTTTGCTATCCTCTATCATTAAGCTAGTTTCTGTGAGACAAGTCTACTCTTCACAGCTTAATGAGGTCAACTATAAAATAGTCATCCTTTCCTCGCTACTCCCTTGCTTGCTCATCTAGCTCAGCCATTGTCAGTAATCTATAGCCTATTTGTGCCTGTGAGTCAGCCTTTGTGATCCCTATGGCTATATAGATATTGCTATAGACTCACAGTTGTTGTTGTAGTGCTACACCATGACACTACTCTGGTATGCCCAATCTAACTATGATAGCTATAATGACCCCTCTAATGATGTTCCCTTTGCTAGGGGATCTTTTGGCATAGTGTAGATGCTCGAGGATGGTCTATGTTGAGTTGTATTAGATGCTATGCTCCATGGCCTAAAACCCATACAACTTAGTTCAGTTCACCTGATAAGCACTACTGATGCATCCTAAGTAGCTAGCAGTTGAGACTTTATGTAGGTAATGGTAGACAAGATCTCTGGTGGATGATGCCTTGGTCTGGCTGGCATTGTAGAGCATGCCAAGTTGACCAAGGTACTTCCAGTGCTCATCCTAACTCTCCGTAACCTCTGTGTTCCTATCAGCTAGTAGGTGAAGTAGCTTAGTGAACTGTACGAATGATATATGGTATTTGGTCTCGAGGGCAGTGAAGTGTTTCGCAGATGTATCGTTCAGGTGTGCTCGCTAAAAGTGAAAGGTGCTCAAAATCTTTAGGGTGATAGTTGGATAAGTGGCACACCTCTGGAAGTAAAACTCTTGCCAGACCACTTATGCGAGTAACTAGTCCACCCCCTCAAGCACACCTAGGTCTTAAACGGTCTATGGGTACAAGTAGCAGCTTTCGATCTGCATTATAGTTGAGAGGCATCGAAACCACTTGCCTCTTTATTAGTGAGCCAAATTTTTACTGCCATGTGCTCTAGTATGGGTTGGTGATATGGGTGGCTCTGTTGGTGTTGTGGAGGCATGATTGCATATATATAGTGTTTTCTTTTTATAGTGAGAAGGTGAAGTGGAGAAAAGGAGAACATGTATGAAAATGATAAAAATGAAAAAAATGTCCACCTTAAATAGTGCCAGGTGAACATGGCTATTTTTGCCAAAGCAAAATGGCAATTTTGTCTTATGGAAGATGGCTATTTTAGGTAATGAAAATGGTTGTTTTGGGGCTGAATATGGCTATTTTTGGCTGAACCAAAAAGCCTATTTTTTAGGGTAAAACGACTATTTTCATCAAGAAAACACCCATTTTTCACCTAAAATGCCTATTTTCAAACCGAAAATGCCCATTTTTGGCAAGAAAATGCCATTTTTTAATCCAAATTGCCTATTTTTCACCTTTTTAGGCTATAAATACACTAATGTATGCATAGATCCTCGTGCCACTTGATTTTTTTTGTGTTTTTCACAACAATCAGTGACAAATTTCTTTAAAAACTTTATAAAATTCTCGATCTTCTGTCCACATGTGTGACTTCTGTTTTGGCTCCCTATAGTGGCTTGAAATTTCATTGAAAAGTACATTTCGATCTATCCTTCCTCAGGGCTTCAACCTAATTTTGAGACTCATAATTCTATGTCTTTTTATTTTCACATCAAGAATTATGACCCCTATATGAAGAGTTCGCTATAATATTAGGAGTGTCTTATTCTTCTAATACACTGCCTTGCTATCCAACTTGCATTCTTCACTACCCATATGAAGTTGTTGATGCACTAGGCATACTACCATCATTGGCTACTAGATGGTTCCTAAGGAGAGAGCCCATCTCTTTAAATGCACTGTTAGCCTACATTGAAGGCTACACGGACATTCCATCCCTTCGCGTGAGTGTATATTTATCCATCTTTTTCTCTAAATATCTAACAATTTTATTTGAAGGCCATTTTGGAGATTATCAACTGTTCATCATTGTTAGTGATTTAATGAAAGGCTTGAAACCTTTTCCTTTAATTCTTAATGAAATAATCCTTAGCCTTAATGCTATGCAGTCTAGAGAAGCTAATTTTTTTTTATGGGAACCCACTTTTGATTCAGGTTTTTTAGGAGTAGACTACCTCAAAAGGGGTTTTGCCCTATCCTCTAGTCTATCTTTTACCTAGGAAGCATTTCCAAGTTTTTATTCCTAGTAGACTTTTTAAGGGTAGATTGCCTTTGCTAGTTTTCACCCTACCCCTTGCTTGACTTTTCCTTAGGATGCCTTTATAGGTTTTTATTCCTAACAACTTCTTCTTTTTTTTTTCTTTTTTCTTTCTTTTAGGTTTGGTTACAAGACAAGCTTCACCTATTAGATAACCCTCCCCCTCATGCCCTTAGATTTTATAGTTTGAAGCATTTGCTATCTTAAGCCATCATGCACCGTTTTGTAGATGTTGAGCAATAGGTCTCTTGGCTAGGTGCTTTAACCAATGATGATATAAGTTTCAGGAACTCTTAGATTTGCTTATGGTATATGAGATGTAGTGGCGTGTCATGCTATGTTCTTCTATCTAGTTTTCCTAAGGTTACTTTTTACATCCTTGATAATAACATGAGGCAATTTGGTGAGATCCAAGGCATTGTCACTTGCCCATTGTCTTTTAGAGTAGGAGATATATCTATCACGTACATTACTAGTTATCACAACCTATAAAAGCAGTTACCTCTGAAAAAAATATTGCACCCAAGGCTGTTTGCAACTTTTAGACTTCTGATCTATATAAAGAATTGGCAACAAGCCCTTCTCGGGATAATTAAACCCTTTGGCTGAAGATGGGTGGCGAGAGCAGTAATAAGAGGCAGAAGACCTTGAAGAGATTTTTTTGCATATAAAATTATACTTCTTCCCTTTATAAAATGTTCAATCATGCTTATTAAAGTGGTCCTATGTAGCTATATCATATTGGCATTTGATGACAATCAAAACAAGACATTAATGCAACAACACATTTTCTTGTTTAATTAAAGGAGATCTTAATTACGTCTTAAACTCTTATTGCCAATTAGCCTTCATAGGTTTTCTTGATTGACCATTTTCTCTCAACCCCTAATTGTTGTATAGGATGCCTTTTTTTTTTATTTTGACCCTATCGGGGTGCCCACTTTTACCAAGGCCACCATTTTATGGTTTTTGACTCGTAAGGCTATTTTTCTCATTCATTAGTCATTAGCCATAAAGCCTCTTTAATCTATCTATATTCACAAGCTCCTTGAATTCATTTCCATCATATTCTATAAGGATTGTCATGCCCTTTAGCAACATTTTCTTGAGGATGAATGGCCTATCTCAATTTGGTTTGAACTTGTCTCTTGGGTCAGTTAATCTTGGCCTTATCTGTTTGAGGACTAGCCATCTTTCTTTCAGCTTGTAATTCTTCACCCTTTTGTTAAAGGCTCATGCCATCCTTTTCTAGGAAATTTGATTGTGATAATTAGCTTTTAGTCACTTCTCATTTAGTAAGTTTAACTATTGAATCCTTTATTCAACCCAGACAGCCTCAAGAATCTCTACCTCTATTGCCACTCTCAACAGCTAGAGCTTAATCTCTACTAGAAGCACTACATCTATCCCATATACTAAGGAGAATGGAGTAGCACCTATTAAAATTTGAATCATAGTCCTATAACCAAAAAGAGTAAAAGGAAGCTTATTAGCCTAGTCTCTATAAGTTACAACTATCTTAGCCAGAATCTTTTTAATATTCTTGTTTTGCTACTTCGACTGCTCTATTGGCTTGTGGTTTATAGGGAGAGGATTTATGGTATCGAATCTTATATTTTTGTAATAGTGCCTTTGTTTTAGCTTGAAATTAGACACCGTTATTTGAGACTATATGATGTGGAACCCTATATCTATAAATTAAATTCTTCTCTATGAATTTATCCATCTAAGTTGTGGGTGAGAGAAACAGTGTGAATAATCTCATCACAGTTATTACATCAAGGAAACTAATCCGAAAAAGGTACGAAGCCTATTTAGCTCATGTCATTTACACTGATGCTTTTACCCTAATACTTGATTAGATTCCTATAGTGTTTGAGTTTCCTAAAGTGTTTCCTGATAAGTTGTAAGGTTTACCTCCACAGCGAGAGCTTGATTTTGAAATTGAGGTGTATCCTGGTATAACTCCTATTTCTATTACTATTTACCCACAACCTATAATAAATGTAACAAGAGGCATTAGGGGCAGTATAGATCTAGTACAAGAGGAGAGTGCTTTATTTGTGGTGCCAGCGATCACTACCAAAGGGAGTATCCTCAGAGGTAGCTCGAGGGTGCTCACACCTAAGCATCCATATCAGTACCTCACAAAGACAAAGTAAAGGGGATCAACCTAGTCCTAGTCAGAGGACTAGATTAAAAGCTTATACCCTCGCTAGATCGTATGTTGTCAAAGTTCAAAGGGAGGCAATAACACTAAATGTCATAATTGGTCCTTTTTAGTTATCTAATGTTCCAACTTTTGCTTTGGTAGAACTAGAATCCACACATTTATAATTATGCACCACATTGGCATATGTCAAAGGATTGAAATATGAGCATATGAATATAGATATACAAATTAGTAATCTTATAGGGCAGAGTGTGTAGGTAAATAAAGTGTATAGATAGTGTCCTTTAGTGTTTCAGGATTTTTTATTTTCTTATGGATTTGATTGAATTGCATTTTCATGAGTTTGAAGTGATTTTGGGAATGGACTGGTTGTCAGAGCATCGAGTTATACTTGACTATAAAAATAAGAAGTTGATTTTCTAAACTACAGAGTGATAGATAGTGACAGTTGTGTGTGAGAGAAATGCTATGAATAATCTCATCTAAGCTATTACAGGAAGGAAACTAATCTAAAAAAGGTGTGAAGCCTATTTAGCTCATGTCATTGACACTGATGCTTCTACCCCAATACTCGATCAAATTCCTATAGTGTCTGAGTTTCCTAAAGTGTTTCTTGATGAGTTGCAAGGTTTGCCTCTACAGCGAGAGCTTGATTTTGAAATTTAATTGTATCCTAGTACAAATCTTGTTTCTATTGCTTCTTACCGAACAACACCTATTGAACTAAAAGAATTGAAGGTGCAACTGTAGGAACTACAGAATAATTATTTTATTAGACCTAGTGTTTCACCTTGGGAAGCACTTTTGCTATTTGTAAAGAAGAAAGATGGCTTGCTTTGGCTGTGTATTGATTATAGACAGTTGAACAAGGTGATAGTGAAAAACAAATATCCCTTGCCTAGAATAAATGACCTATTTGATAAGTTAAGAGGCACGGTATATTTTTTAAGATTGATTTCAGATCTGGGTACCATCAGCTAAGAGTCAAGGAAGCTAACATTCCTAAGACTGCATTTAGAACTAGATACAGGCACTACGAATTCTTACTGATGCCCATTGGTCTCACAAAATGCCCCATCATCCTTTATGGAATTAATGAACAGAGTATTTCAACCTTACTTGGGTTAGTTTGTGGTAGTATTTATTTGATGATGTTTTGTATACTCTAAGACCAGGGAGGAACATGAATAACATCTCAAGGTTGTGTAACAAACTCTGATGGAGAGGTAGTTGTATGCCAAGCTGAATAAATGTGACTTTTGGCTGACTAAAGTAGCTTTTCTGGGGCACATAGTGTTAATGAAAGGCATCAGAGTAGACCGCAGCAAGGTTAGGGTAGTGTTAGAATGGGAATCTCTAAAAAATGTGATAGAGATACAGAGCTTTTTGGGATTAGCTTGGTATTACAAAAGGTTTGTGAAGGGATTTTCTTTGATTAAAGCCCTTTTAATAATACTGGTTAGGAAAAATGTGAAATTTGAATGGGATTACGTGTGTTAGACTAGTTTTAGGAAGCTGAAAAAGATATTAACAAAAGCTCCTATCTTGATTCAGCCTGAATAGGGTAAGAACTTTGTAGTGTACAGTGATGGCTCACATAATGGCTTGGGTTATATGTTGATGTAGAAAAAAATGTAGTATCCTACAGTTCTAAATAGTTAAAGCCACATGAAAAGAATTATTATACTCTATACACCCTGGTAGTACTAAGAATTATTTATACTTAAAGCCTCAATATTGGTGGTTAGGTATAAAGAGAGACATGGCAGAGTATATTGGTAAGTGTCTGACAATCAACAAGTAAAAGCTGAGCATCAGGTTCCATCTAGATTGCTACATCGCATAACAATGCTAGAATGGAAATGGGAAAGTGATAATGGATTTTGTAATAAGATTGCCTATGAACAGAGGCAAATGTGATGTTGTGTGGGTAATAGTTGACAAACTGACTAATTTAACTCACTTTATCCCTATTAGGGTGGACAACTCTTTAGAAAACTTGGCTAAATTGTACATTGATGAGATTGTAAACCTTTATGGTGTACCTGTAGTAATCATTTTCGATTAAGATCCCTGATTCACTTTTAGGTTTTAGAAGAAGTTGTATAAAGCCTTAGGCACTAGATTGACCTATTGTTTAGCCTTCTATGCTCAGATGGATCAACAATCAAAGAGGGTGATACAAGTGCTTGAGGATATGTTATGCAGCTATGGCATTGATTTTATATTTAACTGGGATTAGTACTTGTCTTTAGCATAATTTGCCTACAACAATAGTTATCAAACTAGTTTAGGCATGGCCCCATATAAAGCATAGTATCTCAAGAAGTGTAAAACTCCTTTGTGTTAGAGTGAGATTAGGGAAAACAAGATATCAAGAGTTGATCTAATTTGTGATTGTGAGGAAAAGGTTAATGTAATCAGAGAGAGACTGAAAGTTGTAGCTGAGAGGCAGAAATCCTATGCTAATTTGAAGTAGAAGGATATTGAGTATGTTGTTAATGAGACATTTTTTAAGGTAACCCCATGGAAAAAGGTCCATAGATTTAGGAAAAAAGGGAAGTTGAACCCTAGATTCATAGGCCCATATGAGCTAACAGAGAGAGTGGGACCTTTAGCATACATGCTAGCTTTGCCATATGAACTATCATAGATTCATGATGTATTTCACATTTTAATGCTGAGGTGATATAGATAAGTTCCCTCCCACATAGTCCTAAGAACAAATGTAAAACTGTAACTAGACTTAAGCTATGAAGAAGAACCTATACAGATACTTGCCAGAGAAGTGAAATAGTTAAGGAGTAAAGCCATTCCTTTAGTTAAAGTCCTCTGGAGACATCACAATATAGAAAAAGCTACTTGAGAGCTTAAAGAGTAGATGATGGCTCAGTAGTCACACCTTTTCACTCCATGTAATTTCGTGGATGAAATTTCTTAAGAGGGGAAAATTGTAGCACCCATCAATCCAGGCTCCATGAATAGTATTACTTAGGCGAGGAAGTGTTCTCGTAGTGTTGAGTCACGGTCACGAGGCTCGAGCTAGGGATACTAGTCATGAAACTTTGAGGGGCTATAAAATCATGA